>JARYHS010013630.1:305105207-305140425 GCA_031002005.1 Vandiemenella viatica | reverse complement strand
CTGCGTCTCCCGTTGCAATATGTAGCCCTCCAACGAGGAAAAACTTTCGCTTATTGAAGATTATCGTTCGTTTTCATTGTTATGGAACGTCAAAAATAAATATTATATAAACAAAATCAAGAGGACAGATGCCCTAAAGGTCCTTGGGGAAAAATATTCGATGGATGTTTCTTCAGTGAAAAAGAAGATCCCACAAAAATAATTCTTCTAAAAATAGGCCAAGTCTCGTGTTCGTGTAGTGACAAAAAGTTATGAGCCAAGTCTACACTTTGCAGCGTGTATTCACTTCACTTTGTGAAACAGAAGGTTTCTCTCGGTGTCATAGATCGTTTAAAGTCAAGATTTCCCCTCGCTCTTTTTCAAATTTGACAATTATATTTTATGCCCTCAATTTCAGTAAAAATTATGACTTGCATAATGGCCGAGTCATCAGATTTTTATTGTTATTATTCTAAATAAACGATCTATGACACCTAGAGAAACCATTCTACTCACAAAGTGGAGTGAATACACATTGTAAAGTGTAGACTAGACTTGGCTCAGAAGGAGATCTCATAACTTTTTGACACTACACGAACATGAGACTTGGCCTACTTTTACAAGAAATGTTTTTGTGGGATCTCATTTCTTTTTGGAAGTTTATCGTTTATTCTCAATGCTTATTCAAATGTAATGATTCCCTTTGAAAATAAGAACACTTCAGAACTGAAGACATGAAACCCACAACGCCCCACTCTCTGAAAACAATGGGTGTGCGTCGTAGCCGAGCAATGCAGATTGCCACTGGTTTAACTACTACCATAAAAAAATTACTAGTAACTTCCAAACTAAGCATTAGAACAAAGTGAAATTTAAGATATTAGTTAAACTTGCTGATCTCTATGCATTAAAAACTTCCCAGGCATATAGCTTCATCCAGAACAAAGCAATTAAGCCGCAAATAAGTTTCAGAATTTTTCATGGTTGGGATTGTAATTAAATAAATATGGGGTAAACTCCAATATTAGACTTTTCTTATCATTTAGGGATGAAAGCATAAATATGTACCAAATTACTTGTTTCTAGGATTACTGGAAGTACAGTGGAACTTTGATGTCGGGGAGTCATGCCGAAATAAAAAAGGTTTAAATTTCAATAACTTCCAAAGTAAGGAAAGGAAGAAAGTAAAATTTAACACATTCGTTAAACTTAGTAAGTTTACTCTACAATAAAAATCTGAGATATATTAAGTTATTAACAGTGGCGGATCCAGGATTTTGTTTTGGGGGGGGGGCTTGACTCGGGGAGGAGGGGTTCGGCTACAGAAATCTCATTATTCCAGATTGCCGCCCGTATTAAAACTGTAGAGCAAAAAAAAAAAAAAAAAAAAAGTCCCCAAAATCCATGTCATCAGGGATCAGGGGTGACCTTGGTGCTTTTGGGGGGGGGGGCTTCAGCCCCCTAGCCCCCCCCCCTGGAAACGGTAGAAATCGATTTCACGTTACGGATTGGTAAGGGGTAGATATATGGAAATTTACGAGTTTCAAACTTTTCTCATAATATATGGGTAAAATGTTATCTGTTCCAAATTTCAGCTTTCTACGGCTACGAGAAGTGCCATTGAGTTTTGATGATCATCTGTCAGTCAGTGAGTGAGTGTCAAAATCGCTGAAGTTAGCATCAGAATAACATGCGAACTAAGTACAGTGACGAAATAAAAATTAGTAAGTTTTCTAAGATTGCTGATATCTATGTCTAACAGAATTTTGAGACATGTAGCATGAATACGACCGAAGAAATTGAGGTTCAATAATGGCTACAGTCGTTTCGAGAAAAGGGTGGGCAGTGCCACCGTTGACTCGATTAATCTATTCTAGAGTCATTTTACAGTATGCCTGTAAGCTTACGCAGTAACGGGGAACTTTTGTTACGTTATGTCGTAGGGTTTTTGGTCATTCATTTAAGTGACAGTACTTATAATCAGTATTTAGTAATTTTCCGCATCATTTAAAATTGATTCATGCTCATTTTAATTAATATTTTGGATTTTTTTTATTGTTGTGAAGGGTTTTGACAATGTAGGTTTGTTTGTTTTGCCGAGATTCTTGTACAAACATTTGGTGCAGGGTGCGTAAAATTCAGTGTGCTGTATACAGTAATTTCATGTAGCCAATATTTAACCTCGTTTAACGTATGGGGGGAAGGTTCCAGTTTCATCATGTACTTAGTGCATCAATAGGCAGAATTAAAGAGCACGAAGTGTGGTATAATTCAATAACAGTAAACAACATTTGATGTAATAAGCAGTCAGATGCATTTACTTGTGTATGTGAAAGTATTAACGAACATTCTGAATAAACAAGTCATTTTTACAGTAGCAGCCTGTCATCTATTTAAAAATTTCAGATTATTCGTTGGAATGGGATGCTTTCTATGTTAATGTCAATTGTATCGTTACATCATGACAGCTGCGAAAACTGCAACATTTTTTATGATGTCAAATATAGATTCAAATTTGACATATATGGTGTAACATCAAGTGGCTTACACAATGAACAAGTAATTAATTAATCTTATAATCTTAATTTAATTATTGCAATGCACGATTTTCTCGGATCAAGGTCAATTCGTTCTAATATATTAGATATACACGGGCAGGTAATGTGCAGGTTTCTTTTTTCCAGAAACTAAATTTATTTAAAGCATACTATAATCGGCTACATTTTCCAGATACATCTCGAGCTGAAAATGTTCATGTTATATCATTACAAAGTAGTTATCTTGCCATGGTATACCGCCTGTCGATGACATAAAATACTCTACGAATTCATCTCGCTTCCGGGAAGCATTCAAAGAATGTCTTCGAGGAATTCTCCGAAGTAGGGCGAAGCCAGAGTCGTTTGCGGTAATTCCGCGCCAAGTACCGGGAATAGTAGTTCCTGTGCTGGCACCTTCGCTATCCAACGATCCCACTGGGCAGTAATAGCTTTAACAATCCGGCTGCATACGAACGAAATTATGCAAACATACGCAACATAATACTATGTCCACAATCGTGTCTTTAACTTTGATTTTCGTAAAATTCGGAAAACGGAAGCAAGAACGCCGAATGCGTTTTTAACCGCGAATTTTGTTCTTGACAGCCTATAATTGAAAATCCTTTTGGGAGAGCCTTGATCCAAATCAACTTTATATAGTTTAGTTAGATTAGTTGTCAAAAGAAAGGCATCCTCGGTAAGCACCGGTATCTCGTTAATATAATAAAGGCAGCTGCAACGCCCGTTAGACAAATTGGATCGTCCATCTTGCTGCGGCTGCACCAGAACACTGAGGGGCATATCTCACGACGCGTGAATGCGGACACTAATGGGCATGCCTCCTGAGGCGTACCTCTAGGGCATGCCTCCTGAGGCGTACCTCTAGGGCATGCCTCAAAATGAACATACTGCATGAGGAACGGGCAAGACGAAAAGGAAGGTTGAAAGGGAAGAGGCACAAGTGTGGACATAACTAATAGGACATATAGATTAAAGAGACTTGCATCCTGTATTCCTTTGAGTTTCAACATGTGATTCGTAATTATTAGATCGTGTTAGCAATTACAGAGACAAATTTTCTGAATGTTCATTTAGCCATGACAAAAACTTTAAGTGTATTATGCCTTTTCTTAGTTGTAACAGTACTTCTTCGCTGCTGATTTTTTCTTAAACTGAAATTCCTTAAAATGATTTCCTTTTCTTCTATTCGACGAATAATATTAGATTTTTTTATGTTCTAAATAATTATTTAATAGTAAATTTCTCCACGTGTTTTCTATATTTCATCGTGTGGTTCCAATCTATTAAGTTGGTTGGTAAGTTGTCTTGAATGCAGGAGCGCCCCCTATTGCACCTCTTGTCTCGCCATGGTTTCCTGAAACAACGCAAAGCGAATGCAGTAACTGTTCCTTTAATAAAGTACACAGGCGACTTCTCTCCTATTTTTTAGTAGTGCAGAAAAGGAGTTAACAGAAAAAAAAGTTTGCATGTATGTTGGTAGCAATGTGCTTGATGCAGACTATTACTCTTTTGATCATAATAAAGTCTTTTACCAAATTGTTGACAGAAACCAATCCGTTTTCTTGAATTCCCTTATTCTGTTAACTTCTTTGCTAACTTGTGCATACTGTACCAACCTCAGTCGGTGAGGGTCTGCCATTATGAAGGAAGCGGGTTGTAATTCCCATTATGCCATACATAGTTCAGTATTCCATGGTTTCCATAAATGGCCTCCAGGCGAATGGCGAGTGTTTCCTCCACATAGCTTTGGCAGAATTGATTCCCATTACTTGTTCCCCACCCTGCTCTAATGATCATAAAGCGTAAAACAAAACAAAAAAGAAACAAAGAACTTGAGCAAATTTTTTTATTTGATAAATCTGAATCCTTGTTCTTCTTTGTGCTTAATATTATTGTCAAATAGGAAAACCCTCACCAAGCGGTAACACTATGGCTTTGTATTCGGGATGATGCAGATTAGAATCTCCCTGCGGCCATCCAGAATTCGGTATTCCATGGTTTCCTGTATCAGTAATGCGTGAACGATTCCCTTATAAGGACGTAGCTAAATACCTTCAAGTTCTTTGCCCCCCTCCCCCAATTCCTCCCCGGATAGCGTTCTGGCCTCGCATTCGGGAGGACGGCGGTTCGAATCTCCGTCCAGGCATCTAGATTTGGGTTTTCCATGGTTTCCCAATCACTCCAGGCAAATACCGGGATGCTTCCTTAAAAAGGCCATGGCCGAATTCCTTCCTATTCCTTGCCCCCCATCCTTTCCCGTCTCTAAATACCTCGCTGTTGAGAGACGTAAAGCAGTTAAAAAAACAATTCCTCCCGTCTCTACGTGGACGTCGACGTGACATGAAGCCCAAAGAAAAGCCCTGAAAAATCTCTCCATATAACTCTTTAAATGATATAAGTACCTTTCTGAATAAGACTTCTAATATATCGCAGATTACTTATCCGATGGATCTTTCCTGATCAGTCTTCACATTGTCTGCTGGCGTTTTAGCTACGCTTCCTTATTTACGATGGGGATATCTCTGATTCGAATAAGAATCGTCGGAATTTTCAAATGTGGTAAAGCTGTGCATTTCCTCGAATGAAGTGTGCGCAGCTCAATTTCGATGTAAAACAGTAGATCCCTTTAATCCGCACCACTATCGGCAATGTGGCCACGAGAGAGAAGTGCGCTCGGTGAATTGGTGTCTGTTACATTAGGAAGCCTAATCAAAATCCGGGAACTACAAGTTAGCGATGTCACACTAATTCATTTTAGACTCCATATGAAAATGTGATTTGGGACTATTTTACCTCGGCAATATTTTAGGCAAGGCAAAGTGATAATTGTACATGGTCTGTCTTTTTAGCACGACGCGACGGTTTGCAATGCCCTCTGCATAGCCATGCCCTTAATTGTGATGCAGGACGAGCGTGTTATCTCAGACTATTCCGCTATCTTATTGATACTGCCAGAGGGTGGTTACTTACAGGATGATTCGTAGAGGCTGATTGCTCCACTCGCCAGAGACGAGTACATTCTGTCTGTAGGGATTGATAATGCATCCGCAGAATACTTTTGTGATTTCTACTGATTTTTGTTTTCACAGAAATGAAAAAAAAAAAAACCTTGCATCACGCTGATAACTTTTAAGCGATTTAAACTTCAGTTTGTGCTTCGTTAAGAAATAGTGTTTGCGCGCTACATTACTTCTTTGTACAGAAATGTATAAAATAATAGGTTCAGAAGCCTGTTTGGTTTGTGGATTGTTTGAACTATACAGTTCAATTGATTGAAAAAGAGCAAAAACTTAAGCAGCAGGCAAATATATATCGACGTCGCAATTTTCAATGAATAACGCAGTTAACGTTTTCCAACGATATACCCAACTTGAGACGGAAAGCTATGAGGCAGGCAAGAACCACGTGACTATCGCGACTTAGGATGTTTTAATTCATTTTTGAGGTTTCATAATAAATTTTAGGTTTCTTAGCAGTTTAGAAAAAGAGTTTTTCCAACATTAATGGAGTCTGTCTTATGTAAACGGTGTTAACTACTAGTGCAAAATGTGTCTACATTAGGAATTAGTTTGATTCAGAGTCTGCTATAGGAGCAAATGCAGAGGTTGATTTTTTTATATTGTATATGTTTGCACCTACAATTTACAAGCAACTGTTATGTAAAGTAAAATAGAAATATTTAGGATGCAGAAAATGACTTTAGATCAAATAGTTATTAAACAGTATCATCAGATGCTTAGAAAATAAAAAAAAAAATCTTAACGTGTCTACAATTGGCACGCTTACCTAACAGTAAAAGCTAACGTGATTAATCGGCTGAACCGTAATTGCAAGTATGTCCTCTGAAGAGTTCCTTTCGTGGGTTGGAAGTGAACGACCGGTTTTTCCAGGCGGCGACCTCACAGCTGTTACAGACGCGGGGAAGCACAGTACTCTTTCTTTCACAGCTGCCACACCTTCTATGGCGATCTTCCTGTGGATTGGGGACGTTCGCACTGGCGGCCTCTTGGTGTTTTGACTCGGTTGGCACTCTTCCTTCTTTAACTTCTTTTTTCACAACACGGACACTGAATTCGCAAGCGTACGATCACGTACCCGACATGCGGTAATCTAGGTAGCTTTAACCGTAGGGGGATGTCGGAATCCCCTTTAAATTTATTTATCCGCCTAGCTGCTATGGAGTGGTAAAATGCTCTGCGGTAAACCTGAAAGTCTGGGAAAAGCGGGCATTGCACTCAGTTTTGTATTACTGAAAGAATTCTCATGATTGAGATAACATCTGTATCGAGAAGTATGAAGTACGAGGATGTGAAGTTCCAATTAAAAGTGAACAAAACGTCTTTTTGTGCAAGGATCTTGTTTTGTCTCATTACTAGTCATTTCGCTAGAGAATATTCAAAAATATCATAACCTGCTTGGTATATTTTGTTGTTAATCGTGGTGTGCGACGACAATTTGATACCCCATTGCTTTGGTACATTCCTCGAGATTAGTCGTCGCACGTCGATAGCAAATATCATGTTTGTGTTTCTTCGGAATTTCCTTTAAATTTTGTAGAACTGATGCTGTAAATTCAACCGTCCAGGAAATTCAGTAATACACACCATAAAAAAATGCGCGAAAATTAAAAATTTGACTATTTTATCTTGTATAGTAGGTCCATATCTGTCAATGTAAAAACTATGAAATAGGTGATATAAAGAGTCCAGTTTTTTAATGTCCCAGCTATAAAATTGATACATAAATTCTTGAGTCATCTCAACGGTCTCGGAACACCTTTCCCGAACACTATCCGAAAATAATGAGGCTGTATATAAATCGATAATTAGATGAGTTATTTATATTTTAAAGTTTTTTGGTAGACTATGTGTAAGGTGATACTTGTACTCTACTCTACTTGAACACAGCATTTTTCTCATTCATCAGATTAACTCATGATTTTATAAGTATGTATTCATTCGATGGATATTCGATTAGATATAAGACCACTTATGTATAAACAGTAGTGCTAAAGGCTGCAAAAAAAGGTATCTTCATTAAGATATCTTTGTCAAAAAGTTCAACTATGTTAAACTTGCCGATTGATCTGATTTATTCAACTTAACATTCTTTTTTTAGCCCTAAGGAAGTATTAAAAAAATTTGCATGGAAGTTAATCCCGTTTAACGATAGTTATAGCTATGAAAATGTTCCTTTAAAACAAAAAACTAACTTCAAATATATTTGTTATATAACTAATCATCGGTGCGTACACCAGTGGTCAGAGGAGATGCGTCCAACGAGAGGAAAGAAGTTTAACTTCTCTGGTTGATGTCAGCGGACTTCAGGAGCAATAATTCAAAGACGTCATATTTTAAATTTCGTTCAAAGGAATTTGGTCTTTAGTTTCAATACTTGTTTAATATTGACTACAGGAAATGTGTTCCGTTCACTCTGAAAAGATGATTATAAAAATTAGACAGAAACCATTTCTTCGCTACGGCGAAATAAGGAAGACTATTCTGGACCCTTCCTCGAACTATGCCTGTCAGTCATCAAGCAATACCTCCGACTGCAGGTAAACATGTACCGTCACCATATTGCTTAACGCAGCTTCCATCGTATTTACAGGACGTTGCCACATCCATCACTTCTCACCTCGTAAAGGCGCATTCACCAATCTTGATGTGGTGATAATATTCGATACTGGAATTCCCGGGTTCGATTTGAGGTCTGGCCTATTTAAGCTTCCATGGTTTTTTAAATCGCTGTGGGGGTAGGGGGAAGAGAGCTTCGTTTATAAAGGTTATGTGCTATAACACACTTCCCATTCGTTGTCACAGTCCTGAAATGCCAAAAGCCAAGAAGATGCGCATATCCAGATGGCGATAGCATCGCGGAAGATACGGGTGCCGTGAAATATCAAGACTTTAATTTGCACTCTTGTGAATCGTATGAAAGTTTTTTTTACGTAATGAATTAACGGATTTGAACGCGAAATGGTAGTTGCCACTAGACGCATGAGGCATTCGAGTAAGGAAATTGTTCGTGGAATAAGCAACCCTCAATGCGCAAAGATTGTGCCATAAATATGTAATTTCCGGCATAACGTATCGCTATAGACAACGCAGTGGTCTGCTTAATGACCGGAGCCAGCGATGTCTGCGTCGAGGTGTTAGACAGGCAACACTGCGTCAAATAGCCGCAACAAATGAAGGACGTACAACACGCGTCGTGCGGACAGTGCAACTAAATTTGATGTTGTTGCAATATGACAGCAGAATACTAACGTGAGTGCCTCCGCCACTAAAAAGCTATTGGTTACAGCGCTTCTTCTGAGCTCGTGAACATATCGGTTGGAACCTAGATGACTGGAAAAAGGTTGCGTGGTTCAGTTGGTAAGGCCTGATAGTAGGGCTGAGTGTGGCGAAGACCCCACAAGGCCGTTGACGTAGGTTGTCAGGAAGACACTGTGCAAGCGGGTGATGGCTCCACCATGGAATGAGCTGAGGTTACATGTCATGGACTGGGACCTCTAGTCAAACAACCGACCATTCACTGAAAGCGTTATGTTTTACTTCCTGGAATCCAATTCAGCTATTCATGGTCGTCATATTTGTAAACAAAGATGGATGTTTTCAGGACGACAATGGGCCATGGTACAGAGCCAAAATTGGTGACGATTAGTTTGATGAATAGTTTGAATAATTCCAGAGAATGATCGGCATCTAAGTCGCCAGACATGAATCCAATGGAACATACATGGGACTTGATCGAAAGGGGAGTTCGTGCACAACGTTCTGCACCGGCAACACTTTCGCAATTATGGATGGCTGTAGAGGAAGCATTACTATATATTTCTTTAGGGAGCTTCCGAGAACTTGAGTCGTCGTGTTGGTATAGACTACTTCCCCTACAATATTAGGAGGTATCCCATCACTTTTTTTTTTATTGCTTTACGCCTCGTTGATGTCGACGTCATTAGAGATTGGGAAAGTTGGGGGACAAGAACGAAGAAATTCGGCAATGGTCTTTGAAGGAAGCATCCCGGCATCTACCTGGAATTATATGGGGAAGCTATGGAAAACCCAAATCTGGATGCCCGGACGGAGATTCAAACCCACGTCATCCCGTATGAGAGGCCAGAACGTTACCGCGCAGTTTTGGCATTTCAGTGTATAGTGACCATGCGATGAGCTAACCGGAAACTTCCAATTAAAAAACAAACAAACAAACAAAAACAAATCTGTGAATTGCAACGAGAGAGAAACAATTTGATGTTTCATTTCGGTAGTTCCCCGAATTATGAAACACTGAAGAGGGATGACTACAGTGTTGAGAGAGTAGTTGAGGAAGTTGCCACGCTGCGTTACTTCCACTAAATGATGACTAATGATGACTAATGATGAACGCCAAAACAGTGTGTGTTCCAATCATACTTAATGAGTGTCGTCACTATCATTCAATAAGACAAAGACGGCTGTGGCAGGGGTAAAATATCGAAGCCAGAGAATGCATCTTGGATGACCTCATAAAAAGCATAGAACAGAACACAGACATGAGAACGCTTAACAAAATGAGAGCAGTGTGTGGAGTGAGAGAAGGGAAACAGAACGGTATATGATAAATAAAATCTGATGAGACTTAGAAAATGCTTCATTCATCGATATACATTTTGCTCGCGCATAAATTGTGATCTTAAAACATGGCATGCTTTCTAAAGAACGATATTTAATACATATAATGAAAACGTGTCATGAGAAGCTACTAAATTTAATGATCGATAAAAGGGTAGGATATGATGAGCACTATAGTGTATGGAATGCCATGAAATTAACAAACTTTAAAGTACGTAGTATAGACGAAGGAAATTTGAAACAAAAAACTGAAACTATTTGTTTTAGTCGAAGCTCTAATCAAAGGGCGACACAGTTTCGTTTTTCTGAATAATCATTAAGTCTTTCATCAAAATAATTAAACACAATAGGTCATTAACATGAAACAGAAATTTGTGAGGAAACGTCACTAACAATTATTTAACTGTCTGATACTTCCCACAATAAATATCTGGAACAAAAATATTATTTCACACGGCGATAAGCGGCAAAGAAAGATAATGCAGCTGTCAGTGTTCGCTCTGTGTTGGGTGGCCTACGCGTGCAGCCTGAACAAAGTTTCCCTTCTCTATTAATCTTATATCTTTAAACGACCAATTCTTGTATATATATATATATTTCGGATCTCGGAAACGGCTGTGATGATTTGGATGAAATTTGGTATTTAGATTACGTTTTGACTTTTAAGATTACCTAAATAGTTGTCTTCCCTACAAAAAAGCGAGTTTACAAAATACGAACAATTTTGTCACTCCGTATATCGAAAACGGCACTAGCGCCATCTCGTAGACAATTCAGGTACCAGAAAGCCTACAAATTGATTTTCTTTGATTTCAAAGAATAATTAAACGAACAGTTCTTGTATACTGGCTGACCCGTGGAAATATTAACACTGCAAGTTTAATTGTAAAACATTTAAAAAGGAAGATAATTAAAAATTTATCAATGGTTTTATCAGAAACTTCTTTATAAAGTAATCATCGTTTACTTTTTGACCGTAAAAAGTGGTTGTTAGTTAGTCATTAAATACTACCTCCTTAATTATAAAACATCTTTCGATTTCTGTTCAGTGTACAAGATTTCGAGTAGAGTTTGATAATAAAGTAAAAAGCCGCGTGCGAGTACACATACGAAAAAAAGGGTTCTGATAAATAGAATCTTGCCTTTTGAATCGTCTGACCTTGTGCTTTATTAATGTTTATAACGAAGGTTACTTCTTATGGGAATTGTTTTATTAGCATTTTGAAATGCTGATCAGAAGATGTGAGATTACTGCCATGTATGAGCATAGTTTTATCAGAGTGAATAAATTTAGCACAGATGATGTTCTATTAACGTCACAACCCGATGATGAATTCTTATAGAACTCGATGAAACATATCGAAAATAAAGAATAAATGTTCTTGGTTTTCGAGATATAGCATGTCAAAAATCATTTATAGGTATAGTTCCTTGTGCTTTTAGCGACGTTTCTTCTGGTCCAGGCTGTATTTCAACCTAACAACAACCACTAGGTACAAAATAAAACATTGAAATTACATTTCCACCATATAGACATGGTCATTTTGGTGGATTTTTTTTCTGGTCCAGGCTGGAGCTAATCCTAACCTCTTCACTTTTGAGATATAATATCCCGAGAACTAAGCGAGATATCAGAAAAATTCCTTGTCTCGACGAGTTTCATACGAATTCACCATCAAACTTGGCTATGGCGAAATATGTCTTCTGGTTCAGGTCGCATTTCAACCAACCGCGTAAATTTTGAGATACGATATCTCGAGAACTAAGCGAGATATATATAAAAAAAATTTTTATACTTTCAATTTTTCTCGTCGAGTTACATAAGAATCCATCATCAAGGGTTATCGTAGAATCCTCTGAAATACCACAAATCTCGCACCATTAATTAATAAGGCCTATCAAACTGGCATTAAGATTTCTATTTTACATAATAATAGCATTTTTTTAAAGTAATATGTGAGACGGTCTCGCAAATGGATCTAGCGATTTGGATGAAATTTCACATGTAGATAACGTTTTGCTTTTCAAGTTTTTAACACGATTTTTTTTTTAAAAAAAAAAAAAAAAAAAAAAGAAAAGAGCACATTTGTATTTGTTTTCTCGAAAACGGCTCTAACCTCATTACGTAGAAGTTTCAGGTACCAGTACGCCTACTGATGTTAGTTAAGCTTCTCTTTGGTGAACTGTGCACCTCAAAACGCCTAGGAAGCCTTCAAGCCTTTTACTTTAATCAAACTTTACTCGAAATCTTGGATATTGAATAGAAATCGAAAGATACCGAGCTTAGATCGGTCACCGAGGGACTATATAAAAAACCAGTCATTTACTTTCTTGAAGCAGCGCACGTGTGTTTGCCTGATTCAGTTGCTGTGGAACCAAACTTACCCCGATGTGTACTTGAGCCTCTAAATGCTTCCAAACAGATTTTGGTATCCTGTGTTGCTGCTAACAACTATCAAATGTTATTTTGTTTTTGAAAAGACGTAAACGAAAATGAGCTGCGATCGTCGTAAGGATGTTGTTTCTACTGAAATCCATACATGAAGTTGTAGCATAACCGATAGTAATAACATCCTTGAGGTAGGCGTTCCTTGCCACGGGCCAGTGAGTACTCTTAAAGAAGTTTCCATAGCAACGGAGAAACACACAGATGGACGGAGAGATTACTTAGCAGCAGCTAAGGAGAGCTTGTTAGGAAAAGTTCGATAATGTATTTAATGAATGTATTTAATTTAAAATAAAAGTTGTGATTCATATTGTGGAGAAAAGGACTAACAAATTAATTATTTGATTAAACTGCACAAAAGATATCTTCCGAAATAATATAAATAGAAGTACATTCTTAAATACAACACGGCGTATTTCTTAATAAGTAATACCAAGCAAATGCTTATAAGAAACGCGATATGGCGACCCTGCAGTTGATACAAAATAACAACTAAGTTACAATTCGACAACAAGAATTCATCGAGAAAAGATCCTGGAAACGACTAACAACAAATTGACGGCAGCGCCTCCAGCGGACGATCAGGAACTATTAAGAAAAACATCGCAAACAGCTGATCTTGGATACATTCCATCTGTGCTGATATTTACTACGTCGCATATGGAGGTGGTTTGAACGGCTACAGCGACTGAACCACTCGTATATACAGCTAAGTGATTTTTCTAAAGAGTACTAAAGTGTAATAGTCTACCATACACTTTAAATTTTCAAATAATTCACTGTTCATAACCTTACGGAGTGTAAATTATTTTCTTGACCTTTTAACTTGCAAATTAATTTCACGAAGAACACGACGTTACCTGTAAAGTTAGATTTTAGTAATTTCAAGTGTACTTTATTTTAATTTGCGTAAAGTAGAACATGTACACATGGCATAAATTTCGCAAGCTTTCCAGCTATTTATGTTAACAAACAATTTCTTGAAGATATAGGTAGATTAATGAATAATTTTTACGAGTTGAAAAGTTGCCGACTTTGATCCAATTTCAAATATGACAACACTTATAGAAGGCATCACTAATGATGAACCACAGACACTGAGTGGTACTAACAAAAACACTCAACTACCTTCAGACACGATTTCAGACTTAAAACAGTTTATGTTCAGTTTGTTTTTACAATCTAAAAAGGCACTGGTGGAACAGTCTGAACAATCTCAAAAGGCACTGGTTGAACAATTTCAAAATGCACTGGTTGAACAGTCTGAACAATTTCAAAATGCACTGGGTGAACAGAAAAGAGAGTTGTTGGAACACTTTACTAAATCTCATGAGGTCTTATGCAATAATTTCAGTTTGCAGTTCCAAACTGTTAGCAATCAACTTGACAGCATTACAAAGGAGGTTGCATCTAACAAAAAGATTTGTGAAAAAAATATATAGGTGAATTGAATGACAAAATTGACATTATCAAGACACAAACTGACAACACTGATTTAGCCATTGAGGAGTTGACATTTAAGGTGAAGAGTTCAGAAGAGAAAATCTGGGCAATTGAACAGAACAATACGAGAATGAGGGGTCAGGTAGAGAGGATAGTAACAGACCTCCAGACATTAAGTAATACAATTGAAAGTAATGATAGTAGGCCTAATACTGTAAGGGAAAAATATGAGATGAGTGATGTTACAATTAATGGTGATATAAATTATGTAAAGGATAGACAAATTGTTAAAGAAGGGTTTCACTTAAAAGATGAGTTTAAGCATGAAAGTAACCAGGTGGAAACTTATACGAAGACAGATGAATCAGTGGAAAAGGGTGGTAAGTCTATAAAAATGTTTGATATCAGAGACATTAAAGGAACAGGTGGCTTTGATCAGGTAAAAGAGATGGAAGAGACTTTGAAGGTAGATGGATTAGGGAGTTTGATGATTTTGAAGGAAGTAAACTGTGACATTTTTTCCATTGTTGGGGAGAATTATGTTTGTGATTATGAATCAAAGCAGTTAAAGAATAATGGTGTTGAACATTTTCAGAGTTCTTTACATATTTTTGAAGTTGGTTTGCCATGTTACTGTTCTGGCAAAGTAAGATTAATTGTAAACAGAAAGTTGTTTTGTATGAATAACTGGGAAAAGGTGAACTGGAAATATAGAAAAAAAAAGGTTTTCTTTTTTGTAGAGGAGAAAGCTATGCTTACTGCCTCATACTGTGTACAAATTCAATCAGGACATTGAATCTACAACTCAGAAAATGATCACTTAGTTTAAGATGAATGAAAAGATTTAACACTAGTGCAAGTCACAGGTGTGTAAAGATAAACTCCATCATATTGGAATTTCCTATTATTATTAAGTTATAGTTAGCATATTATTATTCAGTGCCACAAAACACTTGTAAATAGTACTGATTGTTGTGGCTGCGCACAATACAACTGTAATGATAGTAAAAGTTTATAACCACTAAGTGGAAGCTGTCACTTACCAATATTGATGATCTCAATCAGATGTGCAGTCTTCGGCTGTTACCACAGCATACCATTACATAGAAGTTTATTGTCTTTCTTTTAGGAAATATATAGTTTGTAAGATACACCGGAGCATTAGAATGAATAGAATGAGTTGAGAAGAAACAAGGTGTTGTTATGAATAGAGGTGTTTTGCATTAAGAAGTAAAATATCATATAGAGAGGGTACAGCGGCACGGTCGGGACTCAGTTCCTGTAAATAAGGCCACTATCTAGGCATTGCCTTTAAATGATACCGAAAGGTTCGGGATTTGGTTAACACAGGTATAGCTGAGGTCCAGGTAGAACCTTCAAATGACTTTGTTGTTACATCTCTTAGCCTATATATGAATATATTCAAGATGAAGTGGAGAAAGTTATTACTTATGAGAGAATAATGTAATGTATTGAAGAAATAAAATAAAAATGAAGTTGTGATGGTGATGCTAGATTAGCAAGAAACAATGGTGTCCCAGTCACATTAGCGTGGGTTGATTGTACTGGTCCAGGTACCAAACATGTGATTTAAATAATATAAATAGAAGTACATTCTTAAATACAACACGGCGTATTTCTTAATAAGTAATACCAAGCAAATGCTTATAAGAAATGCGATAAAGTTCAGCTCCTCGTCCGTGTAGAGCAGTGTTTCCCAACCTTTTTTGGGTCATGTCCCACTTTCAACATTTTTTTGCCCCCCATACATAATTTTTAATAAAAAAATTATTTGTTATTAAAGAAACTGATATAGGATGGTTTTTGAAAGAAAAAACTTCAATATTATCATAAAACACAGTAAGTAAAATTAAAAAACATATAATGAAATACTAAAATTCAAATTCAAAAGATTTATAAGAAACATTTATTATGGCAATTTAGTGTGATCCTTTTAAGAATTTGCTTTTTTGCTATATTTTGTAACCATATCTGGCATAACCCAAAGAGAAAGCAGTAAAGTCGTATCAAGTCAGTTTCTAAATTGCCCCCCTAAAAAAACCAAATTGCCCCCCTGTGGGGCGTGGGCCCCACGTTGGGAAACACTGGTGTAGAGACTCTGGCGCAGATTGTTTGTAATCAGTGAAGATTTTATTCAAATGTTAAGAATCGATGACTTCGCTACAACTTGTAACTCCTTGAAGTTTCTTAATTCTTACTGAATCGCAGTTTAATCTAGTAGAGATAAAGATAAATCTAATATCGCATTGAGACTGTCAAGGTAATGGGTATGGTATGGTGAGTATACCTGGCTACAGCCGCTTGGTGTTTCAGGAGTTGTGAAATGTTATTTGCCAAGTCGTCGCTCGTAGCATTGAGTAATCGCGTCCAGTTCCTCAAACTTCAACAGAGCAACAGGACTCTGGGATCAGTAATTCAGTCATTTTGGACTTCTCGTCAAGAAGTTGGAAGTCATTCACGGTCGTTCTGATATTTACTGCTAACATTATTCAGAACCACTTGTTCAGCAACCGTGTACATTGAAAGCAAGAAATATTGTTGAAATTTTATGTTCTTTTTCTGAAATTACAATAGGTAAACTGATGTTCCTACATATTATGATTCATTCTATGTCAAGCGTGTTTTCACTTGATTAAACCTACAAGAATTTCCCCTTCTTGAGCCTTTGCTCTTAACAATTTCCAGTACCCAGCGAGACATCCTATGACTCACTCTGACGGACCATGGTGTGTAAGAGCGTTGCCTTTGCCTCACATTCGGGAGTACTATGGTTTGAGTCCCTGTCCTGTCATCCAAATTTATGGTTTCCCATGGTCTCTCGAAATCGCTTCAGGAAAACGCCGGAATGGTTCCTTCAAAGTAGCATGGAAGATTCCCCCCTCCCGTCGTCTACAAGGTGTAAAAAAAAAAAAAAAAAAAAAAAAAAAAAAGCTGATTGTCATATGGCGAGGAGAGATCCATTGCCACATTAACAACTTGGCCTCCCGTATCCATTTAGTCACAAATATCTTGCACATTGTCCACTGAATTCACATGTGCAACCTCTCCTATAACTTTGTTGCTGATTCGCAAGCCACTTTAAAATCAGAAGCTAGAAGATGGCATACGTGGATCTAAGAACTAACGAAAGTAGTTCAACTGAGAACGAATGGAGTGCATTGAAGAGAGAACTAATCAAAACTGGTAATGAAACATTAGAATTTTGGAAACAAGTCACCCGAAAACTTTGGATGACAGAAGACATTTTATAACTGATGAATCAGAGGAGAAGGGACAAAAATGGTCAGGATGAAACGGGAAGAAAGCAATACTCACGTTTTACAAATCAAACAGGAGACGCAAAAAATAAGTGCTTACAAGAAAAGTGCGAAGAAGCAGAAAAGGAAATGCTGGTACATGTCGCCTATAGGATGATCGAACAAAATTTTGGAGAAATGAAGAAAAGATGTATAAACATTAAAGCTGCTGACGGGAAACCTCTTTTAAGCTCATACGACAGAGCTAACCGATAGAAGGAATAGGCCTACCTAGAGAAATTGTGTGATGGGGACGGTTTAAACAACAGTGTAATGGAAAAGTGAGATTTGGATATTGATGACTTAGGAGATCCTGTTTTAAGAGAATTTGACATAACTTTAAAAGATCTGAAATCAAATAAGGCAGTTGGAATTGAAGAGAATCCTGCCGAACTTCTGAAATCCCTAGGAGAATAAAGAATGGAAAGATTATTTAAATTGATAACGTTATGAACCAGGAGAGATTCCAACTGATTTTAGTAAAAGTATCATCTTCACACTTGCGAAGAAAGTACAGGCAGACAAATATGAGAATTACCGTACCATAAGTTTTAGTTCACTTACTTCAAAATTACTGACCAGGATAATGTACAAACGAATAGAAAGTTTAGTAGAAGAGATAGTAGATAATCAGTTTGAGTTTAGAAAAAAACGCGGTTCAAGGGAAGCAATTCTGGTTTTAAGATTAATACTTGAAGGGTGCATCAAGGGAAAACTAGGATACATTTGTTGATTTACAAAAAACTTTTGACAATATTAAATGGAACAAGAAATTCAAAATTTCAAAGTAAGGTGTAAAATATCGATATAGAAGATATATTTAAGAATCGATTGGCTTGAATCATGAGAGAGATGCGACAGTTAAAAAGGCTGTGAGACAAGGTTGTAGTCTATGCCCAATAATATGCAGCTAGTATGTAGAAAGGAAGTAAGAGAAATTTGAATGTGGCATGTGTTTTCAAGGAGAAAAATTCACTGATAATTTTTTCTGAGGACATTGTCTTTTTAGCAGAACAGGCTGACTATTTTGAGAAGTTACTGAATGTCATGAATACTGAATGATTTTGAAATAATCATAAACCAAAGCAAGACAAAAGTGATGGAATATAGTACTGTAGAAACGATAGAAGTAATAGTGGATTAAATATTAAAATAAGCTGCATGCGATAGGAGAAGTAAATTGATTCTTATACTTAGGAAGTAAAATTACAACTGATGGCCAAAGCAGGAATGATATTGACAGCAGAAAAGCACTGGCAAAAAGAGCTTTCATGAAAAAGAGGAATCTTTTATTTTTAAATGTTGATCTAAGAATCAGAAAAAACTTTAAAAACTCTGGAGCATATGTCCTTAGGAATAAAAAAATAAATAAATTGAAACGTTTTAAAATGTGGTGCTATAAAAGGATGCTTCTTAAAATTTATTGGACAGATAAAGTACGAAATGAACGAGTTTTGAAAATTATTTGTTAGAAAAGAAGCTCATGGAAGAGTCTTACAGAAAGAAGAGACAGGATGGTGTGTCACATGCGGTATTGATTAATTTGTTAGTGAAGGGAATAATCGAAGGAAAGTAGAAAGGTAGACAAAAATTAGAATATCTGAAGCAGATGTAGATTGAGAGGGATATGTGGAGATGAAGAGGATAGCGCATGGTAGGAAGGGATGCAAGATTTCATCAAACCAGTCTAGAGACTGATGACAGCAAAAGAAGTACTATGGCGCATTTCCAGACCACTGGAATGCAGCAAGCGTTCATGTTCATTCCAAATATTATTTCTAGATACGGTATAATGTCATCCCGACCTATCTTTAATACATCTTTGGTAATAAATTAAAAACTTTATAAATGATGGTAATGAATATTCCACATCACCTGATTGTGTTATACAAACACGATATTTCAACTGCTAGTCTTCCTCATCTTTACTTGTCTACTGAGCGACAGCTGTTGGTCAGCAGACCAGTATAGATGATTTCACACATGAAGAAAATTATGCAGCTAGGTGTCGAAATATTTTGTTCTTACAACACAATCCGGTGGTACACTTCATTGCAGTCAAGCGCCGGGAAAATTTCAGTTCTTACATTAATTGCTTGTCAGCCATTTTCAATCAGCTGATGAGGCCTCTTAATCGTGAATCTCTAAGGATGTGAAGCGTAGTCACCACGCCTGCTACAGTGACGAGATGGCGACTCTACCACTTGCCGTTTCTAACTGTCTGCGATTCGTGTAATTTATTTTCTCCATGACAGGGGTATTTTTGTATGTGAGGTACGTAATTTGAGGAAAATGATTGGTGACCGTCACAGCATTCGCGGCTGGCACGCTGGGACCAGGACCCGTACCTGGTCTTGTTGTAGCTACCCGATTCAGTACGCGCGAAACAACATTGGCTGGTCGTTCTTCAGTTGCATTGACATTAATATGTCACATTAAAAATCATAACTGCCAATGCAACTGAGGCTTCCATTTATTATTTATTTACGGACTCGACTTCAGCGATTTCATTTTTGTTGTTACTGAATGTTTCTATGCGTCATTACTTTATTTTCGTAGAACATTTTGCAGAAGGAAATTGTTACGTTTTAAAGTATTTTGCATTTGTTTCTATCTATAAACTATTACTGGCTTCAGAGATTATAGCACAAACAAATACGAAAATTCTAAAATATAAGTGGTCCTAATTCGTAATTTATACCACAGTTATGTTGTGGAAAATATAGTTCTCAAACAAATGAATGACATGTACACACATTCAAAATATATAAAAAGAAAATCTGAGCATGCTTTTGACAGTGAGATGCTTTCGGTAAGGAAAGAAACAAACGAAAAATCGGTTGCATTGGCGATTATTTTATAATACACTATTTGCGACCGCGATTTCGTGACGCGGGATTATAGATTTGTGCCCTTAATTCACAGATAAACTATTGAAGATATATTTGCCGGGTAGATTAATGCAGGGGAGCAGTCCTGTTTTTCCCTTTTCTTAGATCTTCTCTCCGTCTGTATTTATATTGCACTCTTAGATTAGTAACATTTCGGCGCGTAATAAGTTTCAACCTCTTCCAAACTACGACTAATTGGGGAAGTTTGTTTATGATCCACATCGACACTTCAGTAGTGTTTCTCATGGCTTCTCTGCAACCAATATTTGAACTGGCGCTACCTGGCGTGTGTACGAATAGATTGTTTTATTTGAATGTAGATAAACTCCGGTATAAACTCTCTAAAAACAAAAAAAAACAAAAAAACACGAGCAAAGTCTAACAAATCACTCGTGGCATACATATCGACTGCGAAAAAGCTCAGTCTTCTTCTTTACATATTTTGAAATCAATTGTGCGTGAATTAACCGCATCATCACTAACAAACTTCTGTTTTTTTACTTATGGCTTTACGCATCGTCTACGTCGAGGTCATTAGAGCCGGGATGGGACTGGAAAGAAGGAACGGGAAGGAATTTGACCATGGCCTTTTGAAGGAAGCATCCCGGCATTCATTTGGAGTGATTTGGAAAAACCATGGAATACCCAGATCTGGATGCCCAGACGGGGATTCAAACCCATGTCCTCCCGAATGCGAGGCCAGAAAGTTAACCGCTCACTGACCACGATCGTTAAAACAATCTACAGGACCTATTGTGGCGATATTCACACCATACGTTGTTGAGGTGGTGGTTTAGTTACGTTTCGCTCTGATAAGTGGCGAAGAAGTTTAATTTCTATTTATGGACAGGCTTATGTCTGGAGCTTTCTCTCAATCGAAATACTAGTCAGATTTCAGTGCCACCTGTCTTAATGAAACACAACTAAAAACAATGGTGTCAACACATCCAGTGATTTTTAATGATGATGCTGTTAACTCTCGCATAGGATTATATACATAAAAATTATCTGCAACTGACGCGCACAATATCCAATTTAAATCTACTATTTTCCACACCAGCCCCTATCATTTATTGATTTTTAATATACTTAGCTCATTATAAAGGATTTTGTTGCTTTCGCAGGCGTCATATTACAAATATAAATGCTTACGGGATTATCGCTTTGTTGCTATATTCTTAATTCTTCTTTTCCCGACGTTTCAACCTAGTATTTGGTCTTCTTCAGGGGTCTTGTGTCGAATCTGCTAAAGATTGTGATCTTCTGGAGACCGGCGTGGCTAGTTGTTTATTTGTACTGTCGATTGTCTGACTATCCAGAGATGTTGTTTACGATGTAATATCTGTGGGTCCAGAGTTAATTATTTATCCAGCACACAATTCCAACCATGGAGGAAGGAATTATATGGAGAAGTGACGTTAAATCGGTGAAGCAAGCACTAAACTCTCCCGCATGGTGGCAGCACCGGCAGCGACCATATGGCGCTTCCCAACAATTAAGGTGTTCACATTGTGGTAGATGCAGTGATTATTTCATTTAGTATTGTGTATAAGTGTTTAAAAATGCCAGCTTGTGTTGCGTACGGTTGCACAAATAGGCCAGACAGGAAAGAACCTGGAATATCATTTCATAAGTAAGTTGAATTGTAATTAACGTTGTTGAAGTGAGCGGTAGACAGCGCAAACTTTGCAGCACGTCTATAAATATTTAGTCATAGCTCTCAATGGGATGACTTTGTTCTCAAATTTTTTCTTGGTGTAGTGTAGAAAATCAGCAAACTTGCTATTTTGCACATAATATACTAGCATTATTTTTTAACGAGTGTTTAAAATGAGATTTAAAGGGGCGTGTTTTACTTCGCGATTCAGTGAATTTACTATTACGATTTCTTTCGTCACGTTGCTGATTATACTGACAATGGATGATGAAATTAACTGTTATGTGAGAAGCTGTGAGTTTTATTAATTTTTTAAATAGCTATTTCAGGCCATTGACTTAGGTTATTTTTAAAGCTTCATATAAGACTTGTTTCTGTTGTAAATACGTCTATACCTATTTTTACCGATTTTGAAATCTTTCTCATCTATTTATGTCGAAACAGGTTCATGCAGAAATAAAAATGGGCTTCATAAATAAAGAAGTTATTGGCCTTTGAACAAAATCATTTTGGGGAATGTGTTTCTAATTTAGTCTCTTTTTTTTTTGTACAACATTCTCCCCCCCCCCCCCCCCCCCCGTATCTAAATCTAACTGAGAGATAATTTTTTTTACAATTGTCCTAATAAGTAGGGCTGTGAAATTAGACAACACATCTTGATCAAGAGAATGTTCATTAAGGTGACTGAATAAACATTTTATTTCTGGTACCAGCCTACAAAATGTCTGGGTTGCTCATCCCTAGAGTGGGTCCTCTTACTTTTTTTCTGGTCTAGGACACATTTCCGACTAACCACAAGTGGTAGTAATAAACTGAAATATCCATTCTGCATGTCAACCATGTAATCATTGTGGCTTTGACAGAATTAATTTTTGGTCCAGCCTGCATCCAAACCTAAACCCCTCAATTTGGATGTTGTATATCCCCCAAACTAAGCAAGATATCGAAAACATTTATTCCTTATTATCGAGTTTTTTCGTCGTGTTACATAAGAATCCATCATTAAATTTGACTTTTTGCGAAATTTTTCTTCTGCATTTCAACTCAAGACACCTCACTTTTGAGACAGTATATCTCGAGAACTAGGTGAAATATCGAAAAATTTTACTCTTTATTTTTTATTTGTCTCGTCTTTTTAAATAAAAATTCATCATAAAATTTGACTTTGAATAATTTTTTCTTCTGAATTTCAACCAAAACCATTTCACATTTGAGACAGAATATCTCGAAAACTAAGCAGGATATCAAAAAATTTTATTCTTCATTTTTTATTTGTCTCATCGAGTTACATAATAATCCATCACCAGATTGCGGCGTCACGTTTATCCTAGAGTCCCCTTGAGGTGTTTGTACATATTCCCCGTGTTTGTTGGGAAGCGGTCAAGCCCCCACCACTCCGGCCATGCCCCCCACTCCTCCGCCGGCCTGCTTCACTCCCATGCGTGGTAAAGGTCTCTTGCGTCGTCTCCATATTATTCCTTCCTCCATGGGCATGACTTGAATTTATGCCTTTGGTAGTTTCAACTGTTTCTTGTTTTTTTTTCAATTATTTGAAATATGTTTAAATTTTTCACCAAATAAGATCATTATTTTTGTTTTCCTTCTTTAAATAAACTTATGATTTACTTTATCGATGTATATTGCTGTTATTGACTAAATACACATTGAATCATAATATTATTTAAAATATAATAGCAATGTTTGTAACAGTTTGGTTGGGAAACAGTGCTTATTGTTATAAAAACAATCTACCGTGTTCATAGTATCGAATCGAGTTTATCTATTTCCCACAAAATCAATTCTTGTAAAAATAAGCAAAGTCTCGTGCTTGTTTAGTAACAAAAAGATATGAGATCTTGTTCTGAGCTAAGTCTGCACTTTGCAATGTGTAGTCACTTTATTTTCTGAAATAGAATTATTTGTCTTGATGTTATAGATCATTTATTTAGAATAAGCCAAAATTCTTGTGACTTGGTCATTATGTGTTCCATGTATTAGGAAATCTAAATACATATGTTGCTTTATCAATTTTACAACTATGCAAAATGTGTAATAGCAAAGTCACCAGACTTTTGTTTAATCTAAATACACGATCTATAACTCCAAGACAAACAACTTTGATTCAGAAAGTGAAGTGAATGCACATTGCAGGGTAGATTTGGTTCAGAGCAAGATCTCATACTTTTTGTCTTTGAACAAACACGAGACTTTGCCTACACTTACAAGACTTGTTTTTGTAGGAGCTCATTTCATTTTGTAAGTTGATCTCTTATTCTGAGTCATCACTCAAATGTAAAGATTCCATTTGAAAATCGGTGGATACAGGTCATTTCAGAATTCAAGACTTCAATATACCAATAATGCCTCCACACTCTACAAACAATCGGCGTTCGTCATCGTTAAGCAATACCGACTGCTCCAGATTTAACAACAAATGACTAGTAACTTCCAAACTAAAAATAGGAATAAAGTAAATTTTAAGGTGTTAGTTACACATACTGGTCTGTATACATAAAAGAAATTTCAGTCATATAGCCTTATCCAGAGCAAAGCAATTAACTAGCAAATTTGCGCCAAAATTTTTTCGGTTTGCTAATTAATAATCACGTAGAAAATCATCAGTATTACACTTAGTTATCATCTGGGGATGAAACTATATGCGTGTAACAAATTTAACCGTTTTCTAGTACCACGGGAAATAAAGTGGTATTTTGATGTTGAGTCGTAGTCGATTTTTTTAACTACACTAACTTCCAAACTAAGGAGAGGAACGAAGTAAAATATAACACACTAGTTAAACTTTGTTAACTCCGTCTATAATGAAAATCTGAACCATATTAAGTTATTGTGGTAAAAAAACGCTTTCACATAGATATACGAAAATGTACGAGTTTTAGACTTTCCTTATAATCTGGGGCTAAAACTTTATCTGTGTAACCTAGAGTGGCGGTGTAACGGTTAGCGTTCTCGCCTCGCATTCGGGAGGATGGTGGTTCGAATCCCCGTCCGGGCATCCAGATTTGGGTTTTCCATGGTTTCCCAAATCACTCCAGGCAAATTTCGTGATTTCCTTCAATTGGCCATGGCAGAATTCCTTCCCATTCCTTGCCCCCATCCTTTCCCGTCTCTAAAGACCTCGCTGTTGAGAGACGTAAAGCAGATAAAAAAAAATTATCTGTGTACCAAATTTTAGTATTCTAAAACTATGGAATTACCTTAGAGTTTTGATAATCGTCAGTATATAGCGAAGTATGTGAAATTTTCATAGTAATGATATCCAAATAAAGAAGATGAACGAAACAAAATTTTGTATGTTTGCTAAGACGCTGATATGTATGTATAACAAAAGTTTGAGACATGTAGTATCAATAAGACCAAAGAAATTGAGGTACTAATATGACCATCGCTTCGAGGAAAGTGTAGGCAGTGCAGCCGTTGACTCGATTTGGTGGCTGCACAGTTTTGGTACATGTTTAGCATACAGCTTAAGTTGTTTATTGTGCTATTAAAGTCACCTGATTCACCAGAATCGGCATAATTGTGGTTTCTGGCCACAAATAGGGTTTATTTATTTATTTTTTTATTTAAAAGAAGCAGCCTATCGCTACCCAATTACCTAGCCAGATCAGAAAATATCACAAGATATAGTTGGAGTTTGTTTTCTGCCTTTTAGGGTTCCTTTTAGTATTGAAATAACCACCAATTTCGACAGTAAATAAAATTGTTGTCTGTATAAGAAGCAGGGAACGGCGTTTGAGTCATTAATGATTTTTGGATGATTAGGAAATTGCCGAACTGTTTAAAATAAATTCTATGGTTTGTATCAATCTCGAAATATGTAGCTTTTTAATAGTCATCTAGTAACTGCGTATTGTTTGTTATTTTATTAATTAGCCGCTACCTGAGTCATAAGGTTTACAAATCTTTGTTTTGGAGGATCAATGCGCATGTTATATCTATAAAAGATCGTGTAAAAAAATAGTAGTGCGTGTCTTCTATATTGTTTATTTAGGTCACGTGCCACTTCTTAGCCTGACTGAGGGGCCGTGTTATCGACGCAGGTGTCAGCTCATGTCGTACAGCGCTAACGTAATTCAAAGGGGTAATAAATAATATGCAAAGGAGACCGGTGCCATGCCACTTTTTAGCCTGACTGAGGAGCCGTGTTATCGACGCAGGTGTGAGATCATGTCATACAGCGCTAATGTACCTCAAAGGGGTAATAATAATATGCAAAGGAGACCGGTGCCACGTGCCACTTCTTAGCCTGACTGAGGGGCCGTGTTATGGAAGCGGATGTGAGCTCAGATTGTAAATCGTCTAAATGGCTTCATTATATATTTCTCAAACCGCCCTACGTGGCCAGGGTACAAAACCTCAATTACATGTTCTTAAAATATTTATTACTCGCTAATTCAATTAATTACGCTCGAAATGCAATATAATATTCGCTCTTTCCTTTTATTCTGGGGTCCTAGGTTCAATGTTTTAAAAGAAGTAATTCATGTTTTAATTTTTACTAGTTGAGTGACCATTCAAATTGTAAGGAAATTTTCTGACTATTAAAATGTCGTTTAGCTCATGAAGATCTGAACAGTGGGTTAAAAGATACAAATATTAACATTTCTCAGCTCCAACCGGTTGGGCTCGAGGAGTGATCCGTATTTTATGTAGGCAGCCCGGCTTTCCGCGTTGTCCCCCCCCCCCGCACGCGTAAATAATGGCTTCACTGCGCACCCACCCTCTGCCCGCCGCAAAAAAAGGGACGACACCTGAAAAGAAATCTCATCGACCGCCATTAATTTCTTCGTCTGTCCATCTGTTTTGCACCAGTAGTGTATGGTCTTTGACCCGGATGGGGCAGCGACACCCGTATACAAAAGCTACGGCCGAGTTGTGATGAGCACTACGATGGTGCTCTGCGAGCTTAAACGAGTGGGGGGGAAGCCGTATTCGTCAGAGGCATCCACACCGGAGTGCCGGTCGGGTGCGGTGGAACGTCTCACTTTGAAGCATACCCTATGGCGAGTGAACTTGATGCCTTTCACTGGTGCTTGGGCTGGCGGCGGGTGCGCCGGAACGCGCGAAAGGGGTAGGTCCGCGTCGCGCTCGGTCCGCTACGGCTTCCGCCTTGTTCCCTGTGGCGACGGCTGAGGCCAGGCACTCGCATGGACTCGCGGAGATGGCTCTAGCTATACGGCCAGGTTTCCTCTTCGGCCTGGCCGTGACAGGCACCGCGTCCCCGTTCACTCCCCGCGGGCACCCACTCGGGTGGCGAAGTGTGTCTAGCATCACCATCCTATCAGGATAACGCGCTCGCGCGTTGTTCAAAGCTAACACAATGTAAGATGCTGGGCATCCCTAACCTAAATCACCTACAATAACCTCAATTACTGCTAGGGTGTCATGGTTTCTTAACCTAAAACTGTGGTTAACCTCTTGTGCATCCCACCCTCGTTATATAAAGTTATCGCTTAACAAGCGCTCCCATTTTATGAAAAATAAGGATTAACCTGAGTTTACACTAAATTATACAACCTTCATTACATGAAGGAAACACTTCACAAGCTATTTTGAGTAAATTTGCATATAACTGTAACCCCTCGATCGAGATTTAACTTTTACAGAATGTGCGAGCCTACAGTAACCTTAATTACTGCTCAGATGTGGTTGACTAACCTAACATATCTTCCCCCCATAATGGCTCGTAGTTTAACATCCTATATTAAGCTGAGTTTAATGTAAGTTATATAGGTTCGTAAACCTATTGATGATAGTGATTTTAGCTATGCCTTGTGTGTGCGTTAATGTGTCTGATACGTTCTGTCAGCAACTTTGATCGAACACATTGAGTACTGTGATGCACACATATTTTGATTTCATCCTTTGCACAGCCTATCATGATGGGAAGATTGTATGTGTTATTACATATTTTTCCTAACCTTTGCCCCTTTGATCGATAACATCCGTAGTTTTCATCCTTTGTACTCCATGACGGTAATGTGATGTGTGTGTTGTAGGGGCCGTGCAAGATTTGTCTGGGAACTGTCGCTACAGCCGAAACATACATTTCTGTATATATATGACACTTTTCTGTAGCTAGTTGTAGTAATGAAAACACATCATATAGTTGGGCAATACACTTTGTGATGCACGCAAGTGTAATTTTCATGTCGACCAACGACGTCTTTTTGTAAGGAAATTACGTAATTTTGTCAATATTTTACGTATTTGTAATTTTTTACCGATTTTCATGATATTTAGGGAATTTGTAAAATTTTCATGCTTGTTACTGAAACTGTGTATTTTTCACAAAATTATGCTTCTCTCTTGCTCCCTGTAATGCTTGATACTTTGTTTTATTTCTCTGACTGGTCAGTTTTCAATATTTTGTTTATCTATTTTACACATTTTCACACTTTTTTAATAAAATTCGTGGAAAGTGGTACACACTTACTTCTTATACACAATACAATTTATGTCTTATCGAGTGTTGATGTCTATTACGATTCGGTCTTAAGACTAGTAAGTGATGAAGGACTCGTGAAAAATAATTTGATAAAGGACTTTTATAATGGAGGGTGAGTAAAAAATAAACAAAGTAAATCATGTACAAGGTGTTTTGTTTTATTTATACCTTTCACATGCATGTAGTGCCACAAATATCATATCCAGGATCATAATTCTTATTTACTATATTATTAATATCATCCAATACTAGCAAATTTTTATATGCAATGATTTCATGTCTAAGTAGTGTATAGTCCAATGATGAACTGGGGCAGTATGTCACTTGAGTCACATAAACATTATTAATATGCACATTTAGCAGCTTTTGAACCTTGGCCATACGATAGTTACATAGCACTTTATTGGCTAAGATGCTTCATACTCCTTGTAATATCTAGCAACTTCGTGGCACCACGTCTTCTTGATGGTCAAGGTGCCAGTCACTGCAGGCTGCACATTGATGAAGTTTCGCCAAGTCGATTCTCTGAAGAACACGCAGCTGGCAGGATAGGAATTGCGATAAACACATACAGTTTTTATCCCAGCCACAATTCGGCAGGAGACCGGGACATCGGTCTGGACGCTGGTTGTGTTGAATAAATCGGACACTACGTCCAACACTTGGATCAGCACGTTCCATTCTTAATAAGTTAGTGTAACTTTGGAGCTGAGCCCCACTTTTTCTAGGACCACTACTGGTTCAGAATCGTGCTTGGACGATAAACCTATCGTCAAACGTTTTGAATCACCAGCGTTGAGCTGATACACTGACGAAAACAACAGTACCTGACGGGCCATGTCTAAACACTGACGCTAGCAGGCCGGTGGGTGGTAAACGGGTCTAGTCCGTGGTGGTGGGGGTAAACGTGTTCAGTCCTATCCGTGGAAGGACACGAGCTGTGGGCGAGGTGGTGGTGGTGGGGGTAAGCCTGTTGTATCTGGGAACACCTGCACCACAATCCATCAATCTGTCAAAGACACGCGTTGCGTGGGAAATGGTGGTGGTGGGTGTAAGCCTGTTAAATCCCGTTTGTGGAAGACCACTTGCCCCACAATTCATCAATCTTGTCTAGTTTAAACTTGCGTGAAGCGAACATAGCAACACGAGGTCTACAGGTTGTCATTATAATTGAAGACTATTTTGACAAACGCGACGGGTATACGACGTATTTTTTGAAGCGTTGATTTCAATTTTCATCATACATCTATTAAAATTGTGGAAACGATTAACTGATGCTGTGAAGAGGTCACTTTTAAATCAGGCACTTGTAATTTTATTACCCATCATTTCGCCGAGAGTGGTGGCCTCTCGTTCAGGAGGATACCGGTGTGAATCCCCATGTGGGCATACTTATTAGGGTTTTGTATGCATGTGAGTTGAAGGCATAATACAAGACGATAACTGTTGCAACCATTTAGGAATTAAATATATGTTTCTCACTCCGGTTGTTTTTCTGTAATATAGGAGTACAATAAAAAACAGAAATGGGGTTCGAACCGGAGGCCTTTCGATCTCTGATCAGTCGGCTTAAACTCCGAGCTCTCAGTTTAACAGTTATGGTCCTTGCCTCGTGATCTCGGAAGCGAAGTGACCTCGACATTGATGCTGTACAGTGAGGCTGTAACTCTCGGGCCTAGCATTCGGTGTTCCAGGTGTCTCAAGAAGACGATACGTTTATAGAAAGCTCCACATTTCTGAAAAATTAAAAAGCGACGAAACTGACTATGATTTTACCTATTATCTTGGAGGGAGCGTTTCGTGATTACGCCTACGTACTACAGACGAGGTAAAATTATTGTGATATCACTGTTGATATTCTAAATACTGTAACTATATCGAAAGCGGTAAATGCAACACTAGTCAAAAATTGACTCTAGGATTCCAGTACTCCATGTGAAACGACAGACTTTTTTTAATCTAACTGATGTAACGCCTGTTCCTAAAGCATTTATGACTCATAAATGTATATAAGGTTCCTCACTTAGAGAAAGCACCTTCGGATGCAGCTGACAAGCTGAAAAATTGGAACAAACTATTTCAACTGCTGACTGTAATTCTATGGGAAACAGATGGAAATGCATTGAGAACAACAGCCTCAGACTTTCTTTACTCCTTAGACGAATACTGCTCAATAGCTGTTACACTCTTCCAAACCATGTGCCGCACTGTTATAAGCATACTCCTGTCTACCCTGTCCAGTAGGCAGGGGCGGATCCGGGGGGGGGGCTAGGGGGCTCAAGCCCCCCCACCCAAAAGTATCTCGGTCCACCCCCGACATTGTAATTTTGAGACCTTTTTTTTTAGCTCTACGGATTCGAGGCCCGAGGAGGCTATAAAGACTACCCCATGGCCAATTCAAGCCCCCCCAAAACAAAAATCCATTGAAGGCAAGCCCTCTAGACCAAAATTCACTCAAGCCAAACCCCCCAAACCAAAGTCCGCTCAAGCCCCCACCCCAAACCAAAATCTTGGATCCGCCCTTGCCAGTAGGTGCCGGTGCTCAGCAATAATCTACCATCTATATCAGAAGGTACAATATCATTAAGAATGCTGAAAAATGATGTGCTTCCCATCCACGATGCACATTAGGCAATATTATACAATAAGGCAGAAGTCTCGCCACTCTGGCCGTAAAGCTGCTATGAGTTTAACATACAACTAATTCAAACCTACAGACTGAGCATCGTCAGTACCATAGGACATTGTGCAAGTTAATAATCCCTGCTTAAAACTTGATCATTCAGTCATCACTGACATATACGCTGACGAGATGACGCATTACGACCAGCTGCTTAATAGTTTGTTGATCCACCTTTGGATCGAAATACAGCAGCGATTTTTGTGGTTCGATACACTTGTGCCTTCACCAACTCCCTTCTTAATATCGTATCAATGGATTAATGCTTTGTAGTGTACTGAAAGAAGAAATTTTGTTCAAATACTAGACAGTCTCAACAAGCACACTTTTTTTTTTTACTTAACAGATTTTTATAAAAAAAAATCAGCTTAAAAAACACATTTTTACAATCTTCTGCTGCTCAGTTTTTGCACCAGCGTTTTGTCTTTCCATTCTAGTCATTTTTATTCACTAAAGACCTCATTTAATGTCAAAATAGATAATTAGGGATAGCAAAATAATATACGCAGTTAAGAAGTGAAAACCGAAATAGTTTATATCACCAAAATGTCATCAAAGCCGTTGAAGACATAAAGGGGAGATTTTTCACTTGTACTGAGACACTCATTACGGTAGTAAAGGAATGGCACGTCATATTCCAACACAATTGTTTTGTATGCCTTTGGACCAGGAATAGGAAGCGACTCTGTCATCTCCTTTCGAAAGAACGTCCCGACATTCTCCTGGAGTAGTTTCGTGAATGCTTTGGAAAACAGAAGTCACGATGGCTGGACAGGGATTTGAACGCGGTTTCTTCTAAAAGGAATGCGCGCTAAGTATGCCTTCGTCGAGATGATCCGATCAACAGTATACCAAGTTATATAGTAGCATTACATCATTCACAGTTGCTGGTTTTGCCTGTAACCTTCGCAAAAATTCCGTTGTGTCATTATTTGCTCTCAAGTTACATTTTGGAATATGCTCATATATACCTTCAGCATGCAAAGTAAATTTGTTTGGTTTTTTTGTTCTAAGGGGATACTTGTGGAAGCATTAGACATCATTTCCTCAACAATTCATTTGTTAATAAGCCATCTTGGATAGGGTAGTTCTGACTAGCATTTACCCGTGACCTCATCCACTTGAAAGTGTATGAAAGATTATGTTATTGCTCAAACTATGGCCAGCTGAAAAATGTATACTTTGTGTTTGAAGATATGGTTAATTGAAATAAGTGTGGAATTAACTACAGATAAATTACTACACATGTTAGTTACTATATCTGAACTCTGGTATCGCATTCGGGAGGATGGCGGTTCGAATCCCCGGTTTCCCCAAATCACTCTAGGTGAATTCATGGATTATTGATTCTGAAGGGTACTAGTCAATATCAATAATGTCGTTGGCCTTACTCCACACGCACTGTGGTGATGTTTGGGATATTACCTAGGTGTTTGTAAAATTTCATAATAAACGCATTTAATGGTTCCATTCCGACATTAATTGAGCATAATGTGACAATTTATCATAAAATCTTAATGATATCACTACGTCCCGTAAGTAAACTTAGCTACATTGCGATATTGCTTCCTGTGTATTTACTGAATGTAAGATACTATTTGACGCATCTGCCACAGATTTTTATTTTTTTATATTACGTCAGGACGACGCTGAGGTGATTAGAGATGGAAATGATGAAGGACAAGGCATGTTAATATCATAAAATGTACTATGTCTACGGATTATTTGGTACTCAACGAATAAAAAAATTAAAACGCGTAGCTATACTCTGCTATACTCTGCGTAACTATATTCAAGGACTGAAACCTGCAAAATCTACAATTGTATCATGAAGGGTGGCGGGGCGCCCAAGAACGTGTTGTTAGGAGGACACCTCTCAAAACAGATGGACAGACGAAGAAATTAATGGCGGTCGAAGGGATTTCTTTTCAGGTTTCGTCCCGTTTTTTTCTGCGGCGGGTAGAGTGTGGGCTCGCAGTGAAGCCATTATTTACGCGTGCGGGGGGGGGGGGGCAACGCGGAAAGCCGGGCTGCCTACTTAAAATACGGATCGCTCCCCGAGCCCAACCGGTTGGAGCTGAGATATATTAATATTTGTATCTTTTAACCCACTGCTCAGATCTTCATGAGCTAGACGACATTTTAATAGTCAGAAAATTTCCTTACAATTTGAATGGTCACTCAACTAGTAAAAATTAAAACATGAATTACTTCTTTTAAAATATTGAACCTAGGACCCCAGAATAAAAGGAAAGAGCGAATTTTATATTGCATTTCGAGCGTAATTAATTGAATTAGCGAGTAATAAATATTTTAAGAGCATGTAATTGAGGTTTTGTACCCTGGCCGCGTAGGGCGGTTTGAGAAAATATACAATGAACCCATTTAGACGATTTACGATCTGAGCTCACATCTGCTTCCATAACATGGCCCCTCAGTCAGGCTAAGAAGTGGCACGTGGCACCGGTCTCCTTTGCATATTATTTATTACCTCTTTGAATTAAGTTAGCGCTGTACGACATGAGCTCACACCTGCGTCCATAAAAATAGACTGACCCTCATTAGCATATTATTTATGATCCCATAACTTAGATTAAGAAGTGGCACGGCCTCATTTGCATATTATTCCCATTTACGACTCCATTTAGACGATTTATGACTTGAGGTCACACCTGCGTCCATAAAAAGGGACCGACCCTCATTAGTATATAATTTATGATCCGATAACTTAGGTTAAGAAGTGGCACGTGGAATCATTTGTATATTATTCACATTTATGACACCATTAAGAAGATTCCGCTATGACGTGGGTGGTCCCGATGACTAATGTCCTTTTTGACAGCTTGGTGACAGTGGTTGATGATTTGTGGTAATAATATGCTAATTAGGGTCGTAGAATCCCTTTGATGACACCGACCCGCCTTGTCACACTACTAGTACGAGTATGTCTTGTAATCTTGACATCCATGGTAATTCACCTAACTTCGCTGAATCGTCTGACTTTCAAGACTCAAAGGCACATCATTGTAAAAAGTCACTTTCGTCCGTTATATGCCAGCGGCAAGATAAATTTAAGCCAGCAACTAATGAGTTGTTACAGTCGGGCTACCAACAAGAAGCCGTAGATATTATGGACCCAGCTACTTGACCAGATCCATTAAAAATGACAGACCAGCAAAAGTCATTCTTCAGCATTCAGGCTGTCTTAATAAACGAAAAACATCCAAATAACATAGAGATTATGTCCACTGAGCGGGATTATAGACATTTGACATCTCCATTGTGGTTTAGAACAATGGAAAAAAACGAAAATGTTAAAAGAACCTGGCTTGCTTATTCTAAGACGATAAGTGCAAATTTCTGTACTGCCTGCAAGTAAATTCCTATTTCCTCTACATCAGCCTTGCGTACTGTTGGTCTCATTAATAGGAAAAAGGCAACAGAAAGATTAGCTGATAACGAAGCGTCACAAATGCACAAAGAATTTTTTATATCATGGAAAACCCGATTGCGGCAAACGGAATCGAGTCAGGGCATCGATCGCGATATTGAGCGATTAATTCATTAGAGAAAGAAAAATGGAGACAGATTCTACATGTAATAATAGACGCTATAATGTATCTCGCCACAAACTGTCTTTCTTTTCGAGGTTCTAGAGAAACCCCGAGTGACCTCGCTGCTGTTTTCCTTCAGCCTAGTCAAGGAAACTTTCTTAATTTGATAACTTTGCTCGCCAAACATAATCCTACTCTCAAATACCAATTAGACCATCTAAAAAAAGGTCAAGTATCTTAATTGTCTAAAACGATTCAAAATGAAATTATTGATATTCTGGCTAAAGCAGTTCGTAATAGCATTTTGAACGACATCAAGGAAAGCAACTATTTCACCATCATGTTCGACTGTACTCCAGATGTATCAAACATAGAACAAATGAGCCAGGGGAGTCGATATGTAAAAATAACAGGAACAGAATGTGAAATAAAGGAGAGCTTTATTGATTTCAAAGAGATTGGAGGAAAGACTGGAAAGCATATAACAGCGAATTCTAGAAAAACTAGTACTGGATGGTTTGGATGTGCAAAAATGTTGAGGAAACTCCTACGATAATGGATCAAATATGGATGGCATATACAAAGGAGTCCAAGCCAGGGTTATGGAA
>JARYHS010013630.1:305072228-305104207 GCA_031002005.1 Vandiemenella viatica | reverse complement strand
TCCAGAAAACGAAATATTCTAAATGTAACATTCTAATTAGGTAGACAGGTCAAAGGATGCATAAAAAAAGAAGTTTGTGACACTATTTAAGACAGGGATGGTATTCCTGGTTGAAGAAGCATTTGGAGAAAGGATTGTAAGGAATAGGAAAATTAGAAGCATTAATTAATCAGGTTGTGAGGAATATTAGCCACAAGTCACAGCAAATTTTGGTGTAAATTTATCAAATTTCTGTCCAGTTTTGACTGTTGCATTAAAAGTCGCAACAATTTCTCTCGTGTGGCGATGACGCATCATATTATTAGATGTGCAGGATTCGAAATTGAACAAGAAACAACAACTGAGCAGTCCTGCTTGAGAGAGGTAGGCAGAGGTAAGTAACTCACGGGCAGTGACGCAGGCGGCGGCGGCGGCCAGGACGGCGACGCAGGCCAGGTGGTGTGTCAGAGCCATCTGCTGCGCTGTCTCGGGGCTCACTGCGGCAGCCACGCGCTCCACAGCCGTTAAATCTGCTGCGCGCGGCCAGGCAAGTCGGCCACCGGCACACATCCTCGCCGCGTCTTCTCTACCTGTCTTATCAAATAAATACATCCCGTATTCTATAACTACGTGAATCCACGTGACCTGGTTACGGTCACATGTCTAGAATAGTTCCCGTTTGACAGACAGGTATATGCCTACGTTTTTTTGGTATTCCGGAAGGAGAACTTTAGCGTCAGCCTTCTGAAGATACCCACAAGCAAGATGGCTGAAACGTCAGGTCTAAAAAAAATCGATGAGCTCTACCATGAGAACCGAGAATACATCAAGAAGAACCGCAGAAGTGTACGCTATCAGGTATATACCTACTTAGTCCAGGGTCCGCAGTTGGAATTTGCTAATTACCACGTAAAATGCCAACATGGCATTGCATGTGAACTTTCGGGTGTTCGAAGGATTATGATTAGAATAAACACAATCAGATACTTGTCAGAATCAATGAACATTTCCTTTAATAACATTCAAGCTAAGACCGTTTTAGAGACAAAAGTGGGTTGTGACCGCATGACCTGATCTAATCTAATTCGTTGGACCTCTGCAAGTCTATTTAACACGGAGTTAAAAAGTTACACAAAAAGTTTTTAAGGTCAAAGATCATGATCGATTGGCCTGATTTACCGGAAATACAAACCTGACGGGTATATGACTCTTGGAGTTCGCTCTGTCAAACTTGAAGAATATATCTATTGAATCTGAAGGGACTTAGAAGTACAAGGAAGGGACAGAGATGATCTCATTAAACATTCCTTCGTGTTTAAAGGTCATGATCGCTTTATCCTACGTGGCCGAATAAGGATTATACATGTATTTAATCCTGATGGTACATTCTGTAACGTCTGAAGAATATCAGTTAAGTTCGAAGTGACATACAAGTATTAAGGATGGTAAAATAACGAGGCAGAGATCATTTCATTATGTAGTGATGTTCAAAAAGGTCATAAACGTGTGACCTGATATGGCTTAAATAGGAACTTGACCTGCATTTGTCTCTTAGGGAGCGCGCATATACAACGTGGACTCCTGTGAACCCCATCTCCCTTCCTCCCCCCCTCCCCCACGTTGCCCTACGTGTCTTTTGCCTCTACTCCCCCTCCCCCCGCGTAGCACGTAGCTTTTTTCCCTTTTGATTCCAGAAGATATTTTGTTCTCTTTTCTCTTGTCAGACGATTGAAAATTATATAAGGAGATAATTAACTGAGGGAAATAAATATTCACATGCTGTTGTGTGTTCTGTTCCTCATTTTAACTGTGAAAAATGTTATAAAAGGAAAGCTACGTGGCCTGGCTCGGAACCCCCCCTCCCCCCACGTAGCCCAGCGTAGCCGTCCAGCCAACCCCTCCTCCCCCTGGACCAAGCCACGTGGTTTGTGCACGCTCCCTTATGGTACGTTCTTCATAATTTCTGAAAATTTTCTCTTTAGTTTGAATATAGTAAGTACAGAGATTTTTCTGGGACAGAGACAACACACTTTAAAGTAAAAGGTCAATGATATTGACATCTTGATCCGATTTCGCTGAAATACTGACTTGAACTTTGTCTTACCTCATGAATTCTCTCTGCAAAAGTGGAAAGATTTTCTTTTGATCTCCAAGGGAGTTAAAAGTATTAATACAAGTATTAAAAATGGACAGATACGATCTCGTTGTTGTATAGCTCAAGTTGCTATTGTATACAACACAAAAAGCATTTTCTCCTCGTCGACGTCGAGGTCATTAGAGGCGGGAAAGGACAAGAGGCAAGGGATGCGAAGGAACTTGGCAATGACCTTTTGAAGAAACTATCCCGGAATTCGCCTGGAGCGATTTGGTGAAACCATGGAAACACCAAAGCAAACCTGGACAACTTCTACAAGCAATAATAACAATGTTGAAGTAAGGACACGTCAAAGGAGTCTTTGTCATTTATAGTTATATTCTAATTATATTGACTTACATTATCTCTGAACATTTTAACGCCAACTTGCAATGGACGTCTAAAGACGTCGTCAGTTCTGAGGTAGTGTATCGGCATGACATCTCTAGACCTCATCCGCAGTGAAACTATTAAGGAGGAAACAAATATTTTTGTTTGTGCTTTGAAGCTGTCGACGAAGAGGTTGTCAGAGCCGGAACATGATTGCAGGTAAGGAACGTAAAGTAAATAGGCCATGCCTTTTATTAAAATCGATTTCAACTTTCGTCTGGAGTGATTTCGGGATTGCCGTATCTAGGTTGTTCAGAATTCCGAGTCCGAACGCCATCACTCAAATTCTGAAGTTGATAAAGCAAGAGATATAACGGGAAAATATTGTCCTCTTCTAAAATAAGTCTTGGAAACATTTCGGGTTTTCTGGCTTTACACCTCGTCGGGGCCATTCGAGGCGCGAAGGCAGTGGGGGCCTGGAACGAGAAGGAATTCGATAATGATCTTTTGAAGGAATTCGCCAGGAGTGATTTGAAGAAACCATATAAAACCCAAATTCGGATGGCCAGACGGGGATTCGAACCCACTTCCTCCCGAAAGCGAGGACACGACGTTACGGCTCACTTGTCACGCTCGGTATTAGCTTCTAACTTTTGGAACGTTGAAACATATATTTCATTGTATTTAGTCTAAAACATGAGATAACTGTGAAAAATGGTCATGCTTCTGACTGCTGTTGTTTCTTGCTCTTGGTTATTGCTGACTTATTGCGATTCCTGATTGATAGCATATAGTCGCCACTTTCTTCCACTGTCTAAATTGGAAGGCAATCAGTTTTAGTATTAGATGCATAGTCAAGAATAAACAATTTTTTGAAAGTAAGTAAATAAATTCATTGTATCCTCATAAATCCCTTTTAAGAATTCCTACTGGCTGCAGCTCGTCATTGCATAAGGTAGGAAAAATTAACGTCAAAAGCGTTCTTGCAAGGTTTGCCGGGGATTGAATACATGTTAACGGCCTATGAAAATCACCGCCGAAGCCGGTATTTGAAGCTAGGACCTTACCAATAACATTTCGACATATACGAACATAACGAAGAATATACATATAAAAAATACTGTTAATTTGTACAATCACCTTCGTAAAGAGAAATATTTGAGTCTTAAAAAGGGGAATGTATTTTTTGTATGTTAATGTATGCCACAGTCAGAAACATTTATCGGCAGGTGAAATCCGTCTCTCAGTGAAAACTTAACTTTTCGTGCGAATCCTAGCAGTCAGCTTCAAGGTCAGGTCGCTGACAAACCATTTGTCAGTTTGGAAGAGACACGAGGCAAGGTGGAAAACAGATGTGATTGTAACTAGTCTTGTTTCATGTTACGTGCGGACCACATGCTCAGGCAGGAAACTGCGGCAGACACGATTCAGTCACGTGTGTTTGACGTTTGAACTTCAGTCGGAAAGAAAAGTGGATTTTTTGTTTCTTTTTGTTATTATATGTGAATCAGCAATAACGAGGAAGGGAAAACATCTTTATTACTTCCTGGTATGAGACTTAACTAAACAAGGAAGCAACACGAATTTTTCCACAGCAAATGATGAACTCATCCCTTCTTCCTAGAATTAACTATTGCCAGATAATACACAGTAACAAACCAGTCTAGTTCCAGTTTCCAAAAACATCAGTTACCCGATTTAGTAAGGAAGACTTACAATCATTACATAACTTAGGTGAATGTTCCTGCTCTTGCTTTCATCGAAATTGAGAGCCAAAGTTGAAATATTTAGATTCATAACATCATTTGGCAATGAAGCGTGGTCCGAAAGGAAGAAACCGGAATTTCGGAAGCAATGGGTAAATTCTGCACCTACGCTGTTCGTATAAAGTTATTATTTAACCGTAATTTCAACTACTGCTGGGCACTCTCTTCACCTTTGCAGTAGAGTGCACTTGTTAAGATAACAACACTCATTTCTTTAATCAATATTGTGGTCTTCAATAAAAAAAGGATTTATAAATTCAACAATTGTGTAATTCATCTTTCTTTATCTCTCCACTTTTATTAAATGAAACCAAAATGACACAGGATCGTAGTATAGTGATACTTTATCCTTTAATTTTCTCTGAAATTCTTCTTTCAATTTCTTCATTATTTCGTTGAATGTTTATGGTTTAGAGTTTCGTACCTGAACGGAAAAGGAGCCGTATTGTTGTTGCCACGCATTCTGTCTTCTAGCTCGTAAAGGGAAGGAGTTGCAGGTTTCAAGTTTGCAAGTGTCATATGTTGCGCTTTCGTATTTAAAATTTTGTGTAATTTCACCAACCATCATCGAACTTACCATCGTTATAGGGGTTCGTGAGGATCACAAAGGGCAGCAAGTGGTCACCAAAGGGGTTAAGATAGGTTCAATCCATCTCAGATAAAACCACCCCACACCAATACATCTACATCTACATTCATACTCTGCAAATCACAAAAATTGTGGGTGGCAGAGGGTGCTAAGCACCAATCCTAAACCCGCCCATTCCAATTCCGAATAGTGCGAGGAAAGAAGGAATACATACAAGTATCAGTACGTCATTTTATTTCTCTAATCTTATCCCTCCGGTCATTGCCACCTAAATAGGTTAGCGGAAGAAGTATTTCATTGCACTCGAAATTTAAATTTTTTCGCATATTCTCCAATAAATTCGAACGCAAGCTACGTAGTCTGTCTTCCAAACTATCCCAGGCCAATCTATGTATCAATTCTGTGACGCTTTCATAAGGGCTGTAACAACAATTCACGAATCTAGCGGCTCTCCTCTGCACCCTCTCAACTGAGTCAATCAGAACCTTGCGATACGGGTCCCAAACCCCACAACAGTAATCCAGATGCGGACGCACTAGTGTTTTATACGCTATCTCCTTTGTTTGAGCATTACAATTCCTCAAAATACGACCTATGAATCGTAATTTAGAATTAGCCTTGCCTACGACGGAAGTGAAGTGCATGTCCCATTTCATGTTGCTTTGTACTATCACCCCCAGATACTTCACGGAATCAACCGTGTCAACAGCTGAATTGTTTATTTTGTAATCGTGAACAAACTGATTCTTCTTGTTACTTATCCGCATTGTCTTGCACTTTTTGCAATTTAGTGTAAGCTGCCATTTACGGCACCAATCGAAAATAGCATCCAAATCACGCTGAATTTCTACGCAATCGTCGGAGCACCTTATTTCCCTATAGATAACCGCATCGTCGGCAAACAATCGCAACCAGCATTTGACGTTGTCACCTAGATCGTTTATAAATATTAAGAAAAGAAGTGTACCTATTACACTTCCTTGAGGAACGCCCGAAGTAACATTTATCTTAGAAGAGGCTTCCCCGTCAACAACGACATACTGTGATCGACCAGTTAGAAAATCACGTATCCACTCGCAAATCTGAGCCGAAATACCGTAAGCTCGAATCTTCGCTAAAAGTCGGTTGTGTGGCACAGAATCAAAAGCTTTCTGAAAATCCAAAAAAACTGCATCAACTTGCGAACCTTCATCTATAACTTTCATTATGTCGTGGGAAAATAGGGCCAATTGTGTTTCACACGATCTCTTCTTCCGAAATCCGTGTTGACATGGTATAAGTAACTCGTTCTCATCTAGAAACTTCATTATGTTCGAGCATATGACATGTTCCAGAATTCTACTGCCGACCGATGTTAGAGATATGGGTCGATAATTCCTAGGATCACTCCGATCTCCTTTCTTAAAAACGGGAATTACCTGGGCTATCTTCCAGCTAGAAGGTACTTTTCTCTCTTCTAGTGATTTACGGAATATATCTGACAGAAATGGTTCAATATCCTCCGCGTATTCAGAAAATACTCTTACCGGTATACCATCGGGACCCGGCGCTTTACCCCACTTCAGGAGTTTTAATTGCTTTACAATTCCTACGCTATCAATTTCTATCGGATCCATCTCTAATTACACACGATGTGGTAAAGTGGGGATGTTTTCCATGTTTTCTCGCGTGAATGAATTTTTGAATTCGGTGTTAAATACGGTAGCCTTGTCGCGGCTGTCTTCAACTTCCCGTCCGTCTTTTATTAGAACTGGCTTATTGTTCCCACTACAACTAACGTTTTTTTACATACGACCAAAATTTCTTAGGGTTTTCAGTGAGGCTCTTAGAGAGAGAATTTTCACGAAAGTTATTAAAGGCCTCACGCATCGCATTTTTAACACGTCCCCTTATCTCCTCTAGCTTATCTAAATCAGTTCGATGCATCGTCCTTTTTGATCGTGCATGTAACTTCCTTTGCTTCTTGAGTAACCTTTTAACCTCCCGTGTGTACCAAGGGGGATCGTTCTCTTACCTGATTGTCCGTTTCGGTATATGCAAGTTCATACCTTACGCAAACCAGCTGAAAACGTGACTCATCGAAATATGCAACTTCCTTCCTGCATGCATGCACAGGTGAGCCGAATACGCTATGCTCAGCTGCGAGTAAATGCTCCTCAGTCAATCTTCTGCTGCTGTGTGCCATCGACAGCTACGTTTGCTATAAGACAGCCAGAGGCGCCGAGTTTTAGAAAACCTCGTGGGTGCTCATGCCCACTTGATGACACACACACACACTCATACAGATATATATATATATTAACCGGCAAAGAGTGTGAACTAGTTTCGACGAGACTATCACTGGCGGATTGTTGATTTGGCAGGGAATATTATACTCTACTTTTTATCCATAAAACATTTAGGGTTTCATTCAAATTTAATAAAAACCTTAAAAATCCTTGACAAACATGAACGAAGCCGCAGGCAGCAAATAGTATTACTTAATAGTGAAAATCAAATCTAAATCCATCCAGTAGATTTCAGGTAATAAGCGAACAGACAGGCAGAATAGGAAAAAAAGATTTTGCATTTTCTAAATTCTATTCCAATCCAAAAAAAACAAAAAAAAACACTAAATTTCTTAAAAATGGGTTCGGCGTTTTTAACGTAATTGAGTTATATAGTTACAGATTTTCAACTTTATAACAGTAACAGATAGATAACCAATAATTTGTGTCTTCCTATTAGAAATCAGGAGTTTATTATTGTATTTGATTTGTGTCGGCAAGGATCGCTACGTGAATGAAGTCGCAGGTACAGCTAGTAATTAATATACACAGAAGATGGAAAAAAGATGTGTAGAATATACTGGATTGAACAAAACTCAACGGATACCTATCATAATAATAAAAATATAAAAATGAAATCATTATATTAACAGTGTGTAGGATAATTTTTATTAGCTGGATATGTGTATTAGCTTATACTTCATGCACACAGTTTTACTAAGAATTGTATGATCAACAAATCAACATTAATAAACCTTTTTAAGAAGCTACATTTTTAATTTATATAATATCAGTTTTTCAATGCAAACTTATTTTCTCAAACTACAGCTTTATTTATAAATGTATCAGCAAAATCTTGTAGAACCATTACATCCGCTGTTTCTCGGGTTATGTGTAGTACCATGCGATCATTCAATCTTTGCTGAGCCATAGTACTCCTCAAATAAGTTTTTCTTCTCTGTAATGCTGAAAATTATCATTCTGTGATGCATGCTGATACTGGAATAGTTGAAACGATTTTTAACAATTTGATGATTTCAGGCATCATATCTTCGGTAGATTCGCAATAACAAATTATATATATATAACCGTTTTTCACTTCGTTTAGTCTTATATTTTTTCTTCATGCGATTGCTAATAGCACGATGAGGAAGCAAACGATCCACATCATTTTAATCAGTAAGAAATTGTTCCACCTTACTCAAATGTGTCATAGCATGTTTAGTAAATTGCTGGTCGCTATGGCCAATAACTTTATCTAAAACTACAATATATATTTTTTATCTCAGTCAGCGCGCGAGGAAAATTAATGCGGTTCACTTGATGAATCGTCTATATGTCTAGTCATCCTCCTTATTTTTGAAGTTATTAATGTTAAAAACTGAATCATGTGTCGGTTTACAAGGGTTTTGAAATTTTTCCATAGTTCGTTGGGATGATACGACGTGTTTGACAGTATTATCTACAGGTTTTTGCAGATAGAAAGAAATCTAATGGAAATTTGCGCTTAAAGCTTCCAAACAAACGAGAATTTCTGTCAGAAACGATAATAAAAAGAGATTCTGAAGATTGAAGACTTTTTAAAAACCCATTTTGCTTTCGCGCAGGTATTATCTTCCTGACTTTTTGTGTCGTTCAAAGAAACATAGCAGCACACTATAATTGTTTAGGATAGTTTTTAAGGAAGAGATACGGCAACATTATCGTGGTCAAAAAGGCCTCAAAGAGAGGTTCATTGCTATAGCTGCTTGTAGAGATTCAAAACAAGCCTGTTGTTTCGATGAACTACGCACAAAAACAACAAGCTAAAAATCTCTTATTACATGTACCCACTTCTTCTACAGTCTCTTGAACAACCAGGTTTATCGAGTGAGCGGTGCAATGTACATGAATTTCCCTTGCTTCGATAGCTTTAATCCACAATTGAAGGTCAGTATGCGCTTCAACATCAGAAGCACCATCTGTATATAGATCCCTACACATCTTGATATTTATGTCGAATCTTCTTAGTTCTGTAGTCATTCAAAATTCAAACAAATTTTGTCGGATATTGTTGATACCGTTTCATAGAAGCTGATAAAAGTTTCGTGTATATTACACTTTGCGTCCACGTAACAAAAGAAGGGCGTGACTTGTTCATTACTGGGAACATCGTTAGTTTTTTCAACCATAACTGAATAACAGACCGCATTTTGCACTAATTTCATTATTTTATGCAGTATTTCGTCACTAAAAATTGCACACGTTTCGTTAGTGATATCGTATGACAACCGCCCATATTTGTTGCCAGGTGTTTAAATCTAAAATATCCTGTGCTCACAGCTTCTACATCGAATGCAATCTGACTATTTGTCCTCGTGGTCCCTTATGGCTAGGCCTCCCGTCACTAAAAACGATTTGTTTTTATATCGTGTAGTTTACTTTTTGAAAGCATTCAGTGTACACTGACGCCGCGTTCTAAATTGGCTTTATGCATTACACAACAGTGAACTTCAGGCTTTCATGCTTTTTAAAGCTTTATTTCATGATGAAAAACCACCTTGAGTGAGTGCCTTAATGTTCTCATCTCCTCTTGATAATGTTTTCGGCGCAGAAACGCCACTAAACATGGTTTCTTTACAGGGTTGGCAAACACCTTTGTCTATATCTTCATAATTTTAGTGGCCATGAAATAACTGTTTGCCCTTTGAAAATTGTGCCTTTTCTTCTGCTCAACTGAATTTTCAGAAATAACATCTTCTGGTTGGATTTGCTGAGTTGTACTAAGCTGAGAAGGGCTACTAGTGGAGGGTTCATCAGGTTACGATTTCGAAAGACGAATTTATATATGGAAACTAATAATTTTCAGAAATAAACATGATAACATCAAGCGCAGCGTGCTCTTAGAGCACATGATTTGTTTACTAGCTCGACTAAGAACGGGTGAGAGACTTGAGACAGCCTGCGAATCGCGGCTGCGAAGCGGATGGATGGCGGGGTGAATTTTCGCGTGGTAGCGCGGGATCGAATTGCTCGATTTGCTTGTTTGCGGCTCTTTGCGAATCAGACCTACACTTACCACACAGTAGATAGTGTTAGGTATGACCTTACGCAGTGCTTATATTCTCCTTGGACATGACGTGCACACTCACATCGTAAGCAAGTGCAACCCTGTCGAGACGTCTTGCCTCGCCAGGCGGCGCGTGACGTAGGTAATATAGGTAACACAGGTGTCTCTCGAATCCCATTATTGATTACTGTTGACGACTATGCTCATGGGTGCTCAGCACCCACTATTTACCTCTCATGGGTGCCCGAGCTCCCGAGCACCCACAGAGTCGGCGTCCCTGAAGACAGCACAGAAAAGCGGATAGCGCGTCTCCTTAATTACGGCGAGAGTCGCTCCACGCAGTGTCCTTCATTTGTTCCCAGGGACGTTTCTGCTCATCCATCGCAGTTGTTCAGTAACTTTTAATGAAATATTATCTGCGCACCCTTGACACTGTGGAGGATGGAATCCGCAAATCTCAACCACTGCCGAAATAATATGCCTCATACGTAGAGCTCCAAATATCATTCCACATTTAATATCGGTTAGTTCTCGTGTCTTAGCCATCATAACATTAGTAAACGTTTCACAGGACTCTCACTATCTATCTCCTTATACCACTTTGAAGGAATGCGAGTTTCACATGCGTATTTGTATCCTGCTGTCACCTGACTATTGCGATGCCAGTGTATGTTCTTCCACATATTCCTCTCTTCACCCATTTCAACAATGTGTTCATTTCGTATTTTGTCCATTGAATTAATTTTACACTTTTTGTTACAGCTCCACATTTATAATTTTTAAGTACTGTGATTTTCATTTTTCTGGTGTTCTTGAAATTTATATGCGTAGAACGCTTGTAACGTACACAATGTTTTACGAATGACCAGAACAATCTCCTTTATTTTATAATACTTACCTCTTGCTCATCGGTTGTATTTCTTCTACCCAGATAATTAAATATCTTCACTTGTTCTACCACATCAGATCCTCGTTATTACTATTGTTTGTGCCCTGCTTCAGAACCTTAATGTTTCATTCACTTATCTCTACTTCAAATGTTTATCGTAATTTCTTGTTTATTCCATTCCCGTCCTCACTCCAGTTTTCCTTGGACCTTGGACCTTTCTAATCACCCTTTCACTTCTTAGTTTAAATACAAGTTCACAAGTTGTTTGACAATGATAATATATTGTACATTTGATTCCCCTCTTTCTAGTCCATATTTCTCGCCAATAATTCATAACTTGTATTATATATTTTCTTCTAGACAGAAAAAAATTGTTATTTTGTGTGGGAATTTCAAAACTGAATTCTTCGTTGTTTTAAAAATCTTGCCCTGGTTAAGATTAACAAAAAAAAAAATAAAAAAAAATAAAAAAAAAAAATAAAAAAAATAAATAAATAAAAAAAAATCAAAAAAATCTATTAACTTTGTCAGGTAGCGCGATTATATTTAATTTAATTTAATTTAATTTAATTGCAATGGAGCACAGGCTCCGGTGGCAATTTCCCTACACAGCTATCTTCCCCCTATCCTGCACCCACCTACATTTGCCCTCTACAAATTTTTTCTTTAAATTCCTTCAAAGTTTTCGGTAAATTATTCATGGTTTCTCTTGGTAACTCATTCCAATCCCTGACACCCTTACCTAAAAAAGAGAATCTTCCTACACCCTTGTGCCTGAAATCGAGTGCCAGCTTGTGGTCATGGTCATCTTTTCCCTTCCATGCACTACTTTTCATACCTACTGCAATATCTTTCCATGCCTCATCACCAGTATATGCCCTGTACACTCCCATGACCCTCCTCATCCTCCTCCTGTCTTGCAATGAATCCCATTCCAGCTCCTTTATCATATCCGTCACTGATTGCATTCTGCGATAATTTCCAGAAACAAATCTAGTAGCCCTTCTTTGCACCCTCTCCAACTCCTGTATTTGATACGTAAAATGAGGGTCCCATACTACACTACCATATTCGAGCAATGGTCTGACCAAAGTTTTGTAACCCAATTCCTTGACTTCTCTTGTACATCCCCTCATAACTCTCTCCAACAAGTGCAGAACTCTGAAACCTTTTCCTACCACCTGTCCTATGTGTCCTGCCCAGTTAAGTTTGTTATCAAAAGTAATTCCAAGATATTTGCATTTCAAGTCTTCAGCAAGCAATTCTTTCCCCACCTTATATTCATAATTAACCTTTTGTTTTTTATTTGTGTATCTAATAAGCTGACTCTTCTTTGCATTTATCTTCATTCCATGTTTACTAACCCAATTAGATATCCTGTCCAGATCACCCTGCAACTGTTTACAATCCTCTATCGTTTTGATTCTTTTATACAGCATTATGTCATCTGCAAACAATCTAATTTCAGATAGTAAACAGGCAACACAATTATTCATTAGAATAATGAATAGCAATGGTCCCAATACGCTACCCTGTGGCACACCCATTTTTACTTCCACTTCTTTTGATACTACATTTCCTACCCTAACTTTCTGTTTTCTACCTTTTAAAAATTCTTCTACCCAGCAAATGACTTTCTTATCCACTCCAATGGTTTTTACCTTATTTACTACCATTTTATGGCTTACTCTGTCAAACGCCTTAGACAGATCTAGTGCTACACTATCAATTTGGCCTCCCTTGTCCATTTCATCTGAAATATCTTGCATATATCCCACCAACTGAGATTCGCATGAATATCCTTGCCTGAAACCCATGTTGCCTGCTTGAAAACCAATTACGTTCCTCACATATATTTCTGATGTGGTTGCATATCAATCTTTCCATTAATTTACCTACCACTGATGTCAAACTGATTGGCCTGTAATTCTCAACTCTATTTCTCACCCCTCCCTTATGTACCGGTACTACTATTGCACTTTTCCAGTCCTGTGGTAAGCAGCAAGTGTCTAGACTCAATTTAAATAATATTTCAAGATAAGGTACAATGTCACATCCGGCTATCTTTAAAATATCTGTAGTAATATTATCTTCACCAGCCCCTTTATGTTTTTTCAGCTTTCTTATTTCCTTCATGATTTCCTCAGGATGGATATCAAATTTTTACTATCGTCATTTCTAATTGTGTTGTTAAGCTCGTTCTCCGAATTAGACCCTCCTGTTTCTGATTCATTTTCCCTAATGCTTTCTCTGAACCAGTTACTTAAAATCTCTGCCTTTTTCAAATCGTCAGTAACTTCTTCTCCATCCTTATCTATAAGTGTCTCTACATCCTCCCTTCCCCTCAGTTTCCTGATATAGCCATAGAAATTTCTAGATGCATCAGTCAATGGTCCCCCTGCACTGACAATACTCTTCATAAACCCATCTTTGGCCATTTTCTTTGCTGTTATTAAGTCCTTGTTTAGTTGTTTTAAATATTCCCTACTACCCTGCTGTCTCTTAACTCTGTTATGTTCTTTTCTTACCAACCTCTTTAACCTCCTCACTTCCCTATTATAGTACATAGGATCTCTACTTCTCTTTATTTTTTGCTTTGGAATAAATTTTTCTTCCCCCTTTCTTATTATCTCCTTGAACTCTTTCCACCTTGACTCTACTGTACCTGAGCCTTCCTTCCATTTGCTGAATTGTTCTCTGAAATATCTCCTCAAATTTGAAACCTGTGCCTTTTTATAATTGTACCTATTTCCCCCTTCAATTTTGGCTGCTGGTTTACTGAATCCTCTAATATCCATCAGAACTGCTTCATGATCACTTATTCCTTCAGTTACTTGATACCTCAAAAGGTTTTCATCGGGCTTAATTAGAAATATATCCAAAATATTTTGTCCCCTAGTGTTTTGTTCAACCACTTGTGTAAATCCTCCTTCCCTTATTAAGATATTTGCAAATCTTTGTTCCCTTGTGTTATTTATCTTATTCCCTTCCCAGTTTACACCTGGTAAATTTAAATCTCCGCCGATGATGATCATTCTATTCTCACCTCTGAAATCTGAGTATGAATTTAATTTCTCCCCAAGAGCCTCATCCTCTTCTGTCATTCTTCCACTGCGGTAAACAGCCAACACTCTGATTTTTTCTTTTTTACTACCCCAGAAATCTACCCCAAGTAACTCATGGTCTTGATCTATGAATGCAGTGAACTATGGTAGTTTTTGCTAACTAGTATGAAGACTCCTCCACCAATTGCTCCTCGATCTCTGCGGTACACTCTGTAACCATCAGGAAAAACCTCACTGTCTAGTACTTCTTCTTTTAACCAACTCTCTACCACCAATTATTATTTGTGGTTCATGCATCTCTATTAAGTTTGCAAATTCGATTACTTTGTTCATTATACTTCTACAGTTTACCATTAACACCCTTACTATTGGCTTTACATTTTCAGAATTTATCTCCTCTTTCCCACTTTTAACGCAGTCAGTTATTGTTTCAGCCATTTCATCTATTTCTTTAATATCTGTGACTTTCCCCATCGCGAATCTGCAATCAGTATCACCTTTGATAATCTATTTCTGTCCCTTCACCAGCAGCCCCTAACCTAAAAAAGGCACAGTCCTGACCCCATCATCACTGGAAACGGGCTCCCTCACTGCTTTAGCTAACAACTCAGAAAGTTACTCCCTTCCCCCTTCTATTTAGGTGTAGGGCCGTGCCTAGTGAAACCCCACCTACCAATGGTGTTCACAGGCACAACCCCCAACACAGAACTAATGCCTTTCCCAAGTAGCACTTCCGTTTCCACATTTCACGCCATGACACCATTTGTCTGGTTTCGAGTGGTCTATACTTTGTGGGCGGTTGACGAGTGGGAGGACCCCTGGCTGGATTTGACTGACCTTTGGGATTTGCTAACCCTCTTGTGATCCGTCTTGCGTTGTCTTCTTACTTCAAGAGATGGCTTCGTCTGCGTCTTGATGTTTCTAATAAGAGGTTAAATTACGTCAGGTCTGACACCAGCTGGTTTACGTCCAGCAACGTGGATAGGAAGGCTAGCACTAGTGAAATGACTAGCTGATAATCTATCCTTTGTATGAATGACACGACGCTAACTGCTGAACAACCTGTTTATTGTAGCACTTGACTGTACCATACATGTTACAATCGTTGGCGCGCTACTGCAAGGCTATTTCCGACTCGCGTCTATGAATGATGGCTACTGATGTTGACTGATAGAATGGCAGACTGGACTTAGCGGAATGTATTGCTGGCTAGACTAGCCTGACGAGAACGGCTTAGCTACAAGTTAACCCATCTTGTCAACTAAACTGCTCCTGATGAACTGAGAGCGAATAAACTGTTCCGTGGCCACACGCCACCTCGTGTTTGACGTCATTGATTCCTTCAGTCAGCATGTAAGCATTATGTGGAGGAACAAACAACCTTACGCTGAATTTGCATCAGCGAAGCTTCATCTGTCCTGTGCCTAACACTCGAAAATATTACATTAACTAAAATATCATATTTTTCCATAATAAAGCCTTAAGGTAGAAAAGGACTCTCACAACCCCATAAATATATCCATCCTTTTCCTTGTTACATTTAAATACCCTTTAACATCAGGATTGCTTATTTTGCAACAGTTTTTTCCTGGACCCAGTTGATCTTCAAATAATACCATGTACACTTTCCTTCTTGTTCTTGTACTCGTGCTTCTTATTATTTAATGAAATGATCTAAAAATATGGAACGATAATTTTTGTATTTGCAACTTATGCTTTCTTCGAGAGTGTGAAATGATGCTCTTATGAAACACCTCTTCTTACAAAACGCTACTGGTCATCCATCTTATCCCCGACATATAGTTTTTGTATGTGTTCCAGCTCTTTTTTTAGATCTCAAAACAGGTTTTGGTTTGCATTGTTTACATTATCTCTGCAGAATTTTTTTTTTTTTATTTCACTACTACGCTACTTATTTACACTGGTCTTGCACCCTTTTACCTTTCACTTTATTGCATTTCCTGTTTATTTTAGTTCTATAAAATGTGTATTTCCGTATGTTGTTGCGCCTTCAACATTTTCCTGCTTCCTCCTCTCATCCATTATCTATAGACACAGTAAAACTGTAGCCGGGAAAAGACTGTACATCTAGAATATAATTTAAAAAATATATTGCTGGTACTTATTAATAAACTACAGAGAAGGAATTAATATTTTTTAAAAATTTATCTTTCTGGCTGTGTTCGAGTTGAGATTAAAGGGAATCACTCATAAACTACTGGTTCGATTTTGATTGAAATATATCATATTCTTCATAAAGGCCAGATCGTGTTCAATATTCGCTCGCAGTTATGCTAGGTGTATTGAATACACATATTCTGTATGAATGTACGGTACAAAATTTAGTTTTCCAATCATTTAAAAAAATTATGATATAATCTACTGATATTCTAAAAAAGGATTTTTGGTTATACCAAATTATGTTTTTCGCAAATGATTCTTTCTGGTGCACCTAAAATCCTAATTTATTTATCTTCCTTTTCACTTGGTATTTTAGGTGTAACTTGTTTAAAAGTTTGGAAACTTCGTCTCTTTAAAATTATCCAAAGCTTCTCCACGTCAACAGAAGCGATTAATGTGTTGTTATTTGTTGTGAAACCGTCCTTCTAATGTTTAATTTGATTTAATTTAATTGCAATGGAGTGCACGCTCTGTTTTAAATTTCCATACACACCCATTTTCCCCCTTTCCTGCACTCACCTACATTTGACCTCTACAAATTTCAACTTCAAGTTCTTTCAACATTTTTGGTAAATTATTCATCATTTCTCTCGGTAACTTATTCCAATCCCTGACTCCCTTACCTAAAAAAGAGAATCTTTCTACACCCTTCTGCCTGAAATCGAGTGCCAGATAGTGGTCACGGTCATCTTTTCCCTTTCATGCATTATTTTTAATTTTCACACCAATATCTTTCCATTGTAAAGGTCATTTTGAAGACAATTACTATTTGGGGAGTTATATAAATATTCAGTAGTCGAATTACAGGCAATCGGTGATCATTGACATACTGAGCGGCCTCGACCTCTGACCAGCCAGAACTCTGCCTGCTAGCAGTCAGCACCTCAGAGTGCAGTCCCCTTCGTAATTGTGGGTCAGCCGAGGCAGCTTGGGCAGTACAAGCTAGGGATATTCACTAAACACCCCATCGTATCCATTAGATGTTTACCATACGATACAGCGGATGGATTCGATGTTTTGACAAAGAATTTTTCTATTCGATGCGTCGATTTTTTTAGTAAAAACATCGAATTAATAAAAAAACTAACTCTGGCTAATAATGACAAAAATAATAGAAACAAATGTTAAGATTGCTAAATTTATTCAATTTGAAGTAACTGTCATTAACAGGTGGTGACACCTGTAAGCAACTAGCGGGACATAACGACAGTGAAAAAAAATTAATAAGAATAATAATAATTGCAGTTGAGTGTCCTGTCCGTATGAGTGATTGAATAAAATAATTTTTTTAGGTTCACTCCTACTGTTTCCCAGTGTTGGCTGTCAAGCGAAATAAGATATTATTACTCTAAAACAAAGGGTGTCCAACCCCACCCCTGCCCCGCCAGTTCATTTGAATTTGCCCGCCAACAGCAGCAGTCTGGAATGTGCTAGCTCAAAAACCACTTCAAAAGTCACATTGATGATTTTCACTCTTTGATTATAATTCTAAGAAAACCTCTGCAAAGGTCTCATTCATGGTTTTTACTTTTTGATTGTAATTAAACTGTTACTTTTATCTTTGTAGATAATATATAAATATCCTCTGTAACTATAGACAAGTATCATGTGACCCCCCAGGCTAACTTAGAATCTAAATTGTAGCCCATCTCCAAAATTGGTTGGGCAGCCTTGCTCTAAAACAACTGTTACGTAATACTACTTAATATTTAGATATAAACCGGGTTAATCTGTAGTTTCTGTATCACTCACAAAGCTATCCCTCACTCATACAATACTACTTAACCAACACACGTTATCATAAAGTTGGCGCTCTCAAAAGGCTACGATGAGGCTTTTAATGTTTCTGGAAAAATAACAGGATTTCAGTCACGAATACGCAATGAAGAGCATCGAGCTTTATTTATGCATTGTACTGCCCATAATCTCAATCTTGCTGTACAGGATGGAATTGATAGAGTTATAACAGCAAGAAAATTCATAGGAACTACAAAAGAATGGGCATGCTTCTTGCGAGACTCGCCGAAACGACTTGGACAGTTTAAATAACTGCAAATCTGAATATAAAAAGGAACTAATGATGATTAGCCTTTTTTTTTTTGCAGCCTATTGCCCATCAAGTTATTTCTAAAGATTACAAGTTAAATCAATTTTTTTTAAATTATGGTTTTATATATGTAAGCATATTTATACGTTTTTTACAGATGGTCAGTGAGAGTAAAATCTCTTAAATTAGTAAGAGAAAATTATCAGAAGCGAATACAATTTTTAGACGATCATTCTGCAGTAGAGAAGTAGATAGCGTTATCGCTGCTAAGGATTCTGGATTTTACTCCTTACATGGAAACGTTTAAGTGTATTTTCTATTTAACGATGACGATAGAAATTTTTAATCGCTTCGTAATTTGAATGCAAATATACAGAAATCAAATCGTTGGATCGTGTGAGAAGATAGAAGCAATCATAGACGTTTTATGCTGGATTCTAGATTCAAAATTCGAAGCAATTTGGCGGAAATTTATACTACCTTTGAAATCAACGATCCACAAATCCCACAGCAGCGTAAAATTCCCATCGCCTCGACCAAGCTATAAGCGAATATCTCTGATTCGAAACGTAAATCTTATATTGAAGTTTATGATCAAGTACTCTTGTGAAAGAGTCGATTCCACGATTCCATCTACTTCTTGAAATCGATAAAGTGATTCCCTTTGGGACCACCCGCAAATATTGAAAGAACTGTAAAAATCTATAACCATGATTTTTATCAATAAAGATTTCTGATATATGGTTTTTCAACTTTTAAGAAAGCAAAAAAATCTGAGATGGTTTGTAGATTGTTTATAAAAGTACTAAACAGACTAGAATACTCAAACCAAAGTTTGTGCACTTCGTTCGACTACTCGTCACTTATTGGGTCGTCCTGTTCGAATGAACGAAGTTTTCGTCTTACACCAACCCAGGATCGACAAAGTTTCAAGACAGACACAATAATATGGCAATATTGCATGTATATGGCAATCTGACAGACGAACAAGATTTGGAAAAATGGTTGAATCGGTTCATTTCCAAACAAGCAAGGCGCAGTACAGTTTTTGCATTGCGCAATTAATACTGAATAGTAAATTAAAATATTTTTTTATTATAAAACTAAATTTATATTGACTTGATTATAAGTCTTAAAATTCATTTTTTAGTTTTATCCGAATGAATTTATCTTACGAATTTGTATCATTATCACTGTAATTATTTAAGGTAAGATAACCAAATAACATTTTCAAGGGAATCTCTCCCCCCCCCCCCTCTCCCACTAACTGCCTGTCTACCCACCCGGGCCGAACACGAAACGCCGCCCCTGCCTACGTATTTACTGAGGCTGCATTTTGATGTGACACAGGTAACTGCAGTGATCTGAGAAGTTTATAGAGGCTATGTCAGTGATACATATTTCGCTTACTAAGTTGCTGGTCACGTATATTTGGTCTAGCCTGCTACCTGATACGCTAGTGACATATATGAATTTCTGTAGGTCTCCCTGTGCTTGTCTGAATATATCTACCAGATGTAACCAGTTTATCAAGTTTTCAAGTTCAGGACATCATGTTGAATTTCGGATGTTGGTCTGTGGAGTGAGTGACGCAATTAAAGTCTCCATCCATTATGATTTTTGTCGGATTGTTCCTGAGAAGGAAACGTACGTTGGTTTTATAGAACATTGATCATTCTTTTCTTTTGTTAGTTCCTGAGGGTGCGTAGACGTTAACGACCAAAATGTCGTTTATAAAGACTGAGATTCTCCTCCCATTTTCCACGATGTCCCTGCAGGGGAATGCCGTCTCTGTCTAAAAATTGCGGTTCCTGTGCTACCATCTGGGTAGGAATCAGAGAGAGCGTTAACCAGGTGATGCGTAAATCTATGAGGATGACTTCTTGGAGCAGTGCTATGTCAATGCAGTTGTCATACAAGTAATCCTTTAAGCTTTTTACTCTTAATTTTGTGGTGATTCTGTTAATGTTGGTGGTAGCAATTTTATATGTTTTGCTGCATAGATTTTAGCTATGCACACTACTGTCTTCTCAGGGGTTTTTGTTTGGATGCGGAGGGGGACAGGCTGCGTTGTCTTCTTCCGAAATCCCCTGCATGTCGTCGACCCAGCTTAAACCTTCCATTTCAGGTGCAAATGGATTTTTCTTCGTTTTTTCAGTTTTTTCTTGTTGTTTTGGGTATTCGGATGTTGCTGGGGCGCCTCTGCTACATTATATTTTTCCTCCTGTAGCCGCGTGCGCTTGTTGGTTTCTGCCCTTGTCCTCGGAGTCTGTGATGTTTGCGTGGCTATTCAGCGCCCCCGTCGCTTTTTTCTTACACTTAGCTGCGTAGTACCATCCGTGTCCGGCCCACGAGTGGAAGAGGGCAGCAGTGTATCCATAGGAGTGGACTTGTGTAGGCTGACTGGTTGAGTGGAATCAATGGTTCCATCAATAGGTGTTTTCTAGTGGTAATCTCATTTTCCTGTTCCTCAGTTATGTTAGACTGTTTTTGTTGGGTGTTGTTTATGTCTGCAAAACAAGGCCCGTTTCGTGTTGTTTCTTCCGGGTTCACACTTGTCTTTTTGTCCTGTAACACTTCCGTGTTTTGATTCGGTAATGGTGGAAAGTTGGTGTTCAATTCGGTTCTGGGTAATTTCTCATGATCTGGTTGAACTTCCTGTCTTGTATAACGGATCGGCAGCACCGTGGTTTGTTTTCGTGGGCACTCCGCTCGGATGTGATCAGTGGAGTTGCAGACGGCGCACGTTCGGGGCTGCCAGACATAAATAATTAATCAGAGCCCGGTATCCCGCAACCATTATGTATGACGGGATGTGTCTTTTTATTTCCATTTTTACAATTTTCATCCCGTTAGGCTTTTGAAATCTAATATTTCCTCCCCAGCAGTCGTCTGTTACTGTCAATATCGTCCCAAAAGGTTTCAGAGCTGAAGCTATTGATTCGTTAGAAATTTAAAAGGGGAGGTTGCACGGACATTGCGATGTCCCATTCCCGCATCTGATACATGAACGTTGCTGATCTGACCGTCGGTGTTTTTAAATTTCAAATTTCTTGAAAAGTCCCCTATTAGCTTTTCACATGCTTCTTTATCTTCGAATTTTACGAAAACAGCATTTCAAGATTCGTATTGCGGGCACTACTCCTGTTGAAAAATTCACCGATGGAGATTCTGGATCTTCAATGGTTCACACCGGGCCGCTCCTATCGCGTGTTGAAGGATCCCAGAGTTCTTAGCGAATTGAAGACGGCCATGCTAGTGGCGGGTGATCGCGGGAACTTCGAAACCCTCGTACAGTCATATAACAAATCACTGCAAAATTTGAAACTTTTATGCTGTTAAGGGTCTTTACTTGCTCAACGAAGATAAAATGGCAAATCACAGGCTAATTACTGAAATTCAACTGACTATATTACCTTTTTGGACTTGTAAACTGTCCCGGCGTATTTTAGCTAACCTCTCACTCAGTTTATTCTTATCTCGGAGCGGAAACCTGTATCGAACGAAAATATTAAACCTGTGACCAACACGTCGGAACATAACATCCACCTGTTATGATAGACGATTCGGAACTTATTTAAATGCATACTTACTTGTGAAACGATAAATTTGTGCCTTTTGTAGCACGGTTGGTGCAGTTATATGCAGCGCAAGACTTAACCATGGTAGCAAACACTTCTAATAAAAAAAATACGAGCACTCGATCACTTCGGCACGTCTCAACTGTACAGAACCACACACTCAAACCAACAGTTTGCCATCAGTATGGCGGCGCGCGCATCGTTCAATTTGCGAAGGAACACTAGCGCTGTTGCTCCTTCTAGTGTATAATATTCAAACTTCTTTGGTTCACACAGTCTTCAAACACTCTTCAATAACACTGTAGAGGCACTTCGCCTTGTTAAACTACCACTTAACCTCACAACACTCTAGGAAAGGTTCGGTGCTACCGCTCGCTAGGGCTGGCCGTGAGCGACTGCTAGTGGAGCAAGCTTCTGAGGTTCGTATGGTGTTTCCGTGTAAATTTCAATATCATTACATTGCATTAGCATTAATTGCAAATGTATGTGATTTGTGCAAAAACTGTGGGTGATACGACGTTTTAAATATCATTTTCGAATTCAGGCGGTCGAAATACATAAAGAACGCCTCTTTCTTTGATAAAAGGTATTGTGATCTTGCAATTTGATGCACAGTGTTATTACGCTTAAAAATCAAAATAAACCAGCAGTATTATCCATAGTAAAATAATGCAGCGATTCCAACGCGTGACTGGTGAGCTTTTGTGAAGGAGAGAGAGGACATGAGTAAACAGTGAATCAAATAAGTTTTTAATAATCGCAACACGATCGTATGTATATTGCGTGATCTGTCGAGATGTCCTTGAATAGACCCTTACTCCGCGCCCACACTGGCAAATTTTGTTCTAAGGATACGACAAGCGATACTTTTCCATTAGTTAATTGCTGATGAGATGATTAGCGAGGCGCAGACGTTTAGCCTATTTTATTTGTGGTGCATGTGTCGCGAGTGATCGTAAAGCTATTTGCTTTGGTAACAGTACTTTGAACATAAATATTGGACATGTTTACTGCAGGTACCAACATACATTAATTTACTGAACTTCTGTTTTCAACAGTAGGTAACATGCATGACATAAACACTCGTAAGGGACATGATCTCGATTCGAACTATGTTTATTTACAGTGAAATTGATTTGAATAATAATTAATAACATAAGTATATAATATAGTAAAACCTAAACATAATTAGTAGGCACAGTAAAACACATTTTATGTGACTTATCGACCATTGTAGGTACCTGCGCCGGGGCGTGTTCGGCGTGGTTGTTTAGTATTTTTAAGACGCTATTATTAGCTTGACTAGTATGTAAATACATAGTTATATATACAAGTCAACCTAGGTAACAATGTAACTAACTTTGAGGCAAATCGGGCAACTCAATTTTCATCCACTTCTAAATATTATATCAGGCTGAAAATTAGGATTGTATGAATTTGGTGACAATACAGTGTTATGAAGATGGATTTGGAAAACCTTAGAAACGTGATGAGGAGCCGTAGTGGTTCGGGTAAATAAGAAACAGAAAGTTGTTCGGAGTCCTGCGAAATTTCTGAAAGAGAGAGAGAGAAAAAACAATAGGTTCAGCCCCATGCCAAGCTTTAAGCAGTTCTAAGGCTGCTGACGAATTTGAAGAAAACATTAGTATTTTACTAGGAGAAAAAGTTGGTGGCAGTGATATGGTGGATGATGTAGGAAACCCAGTTACTGTCATACCGGAAATAATTAAATATCATGATATTGGACTTCTACACTTTGATAAGATAACTGGGAAATCAATTCTGACAGGTGGTTTGAAAACAGAAATAATTAAAATGAGTTCGAAATATTTTCAAAATACTGAGAGTCCTATCCTACCAACCGTTGTATGAACAAGTTGGTTTGTAAAGACACTAGGAAATCGCGGTGGAGTAGTGACTCGTTCAGGGCTAGTCAATTCCCCGTCTATAAATATGTTTTTTGATTTTGTTCTATTATCTTTTCACAATTAGATAGTTTATCTTCATTAGAGCACGAAGATGAATTTAGCCAATGAAATATATCTGAAAGGCTCTGTGCCCACGACAATGCGAAGAATCACGGAGAGTGCTTCAGTGGAAAGAAATTGAAAGAAATTTTGCAGCAAATAAAGGGAATATTGACGCTTAACTTCAGACCCAGATAGAGACAGAAAACAAAAGTGGCGTAATGTATTAAACAAAATCCTTACTGTATCAAATTTCTTGCCACTCAAAATCTAGCATTTAGTACATAGATGGTTCAGAAATGTTGCTAGTTTCCTTAGATTTACAAAGCTCCTTGGCATATCTGACGCCGCCATGAATAACCATTTCGCTCAGGTTAAAAATCATCCTAGCACCACATCTTACTTTTCACCTCATGTTCAAAATGAGTTCATTCATCTGGTTACAACCCTGTTCGTCAAAGTTTATTTTGAAACATAAATATTATGGTCTCATGTTTAACTCTCCCCTGTCTATGCACATCGGGAGCAGATGCCACAAAATAGTGAGATACATAGAAGTTTATTTCGATAGGAAATCAGTTCACGTTAGAGAGACTTTTCTCTGCTTTATCCAGACGAGTCAAAAAGACGTTGGAAGCTTAGTTGATGAAATCCTTTAGCAGCTAGAGAAATACGGTATGGATATACAGGATTGTCGTTCACAATGTTATAGCAACACATCTGTGATGGCTGGCCACCGAACTGGTGTCAACAAAAGATCTGGGATATTTGTGAATTGCGATAATCATTTAGTCAATTTGGTAGATGTACATTTAGCCAATCAGGATGGTCATGTTTTTCAGAACTATTGAAACAATTTATGTATTCTTTTTTCCTTCCACTCTAAGCCGGGGAAAAAAGCAAGAACTTCGTGCCTGTGATTGTAAAATCATAGTCTGGAACAAGCTGAAGTACAAGGGTTGAAGCAATTAAGACAGTTACCAAACATCTTGAAGACATGCTGAAATCATGCAAGACATGACAGACGATAGTAATAAAACTACTGAAACGAGAAGTGAGGCAAGACTTCTATTTAATGGCATGTTGTCAGTAGTGTCCTAATAAGAGAACAGGCGAGTGTACCGTTATTTGACGATCGGTTTTCCAATGGCGGCCGCCAGGTGACCTCAATCTTTGCGTGACGTCACAGCTGACAGCCGCACAGCACACAGCAGTGACCTCAAACTGACTATTTCTGACACATAGCCGCAGACATACAGCGGGTCCTCGGACTGTCGTTAAGTAGCTCACGCCGACAGCCACCGCTACGTGCAGTTTATCAAGAATATTTTCAGCGTAACATTAAGGACGTCGCAGGCAAGGGGAAAACCGCTTCCAACTTAAGTATGACGCGCCGTCTGTCAAGAATATTTTCAGCATGTCATTAGGGAACGCGGTGCGGCCGCTTGCTGTTAACATTCGTTATTCCAAAATCTTGAAAATTTCTTCCTACTACCTTCGAAGAGCATTTTATCATGTGTTATTCATATATTGAACTATTATAGTTCTTTTATTGTTAAATTACCATAAAATTAACTTCTAAAATTATTTTTTCGTATTTCATGGACAAATCTCATTGTTTCCTTCTGCAAATGTTATTTTTGGCTCACAAATAACAAGTCCTTAATTGAAAACCACAACTCCTCTCTACTATATATCTCATATACCTCTGCGAATGTTCGTTGTACATTATGTAAGGTTATTTCTTCGTATGTATCTAGCTACCATTTTTTTCCTACTCAAATTTTCTTATTACCCTCAATGGTCATGCTGTTACACCAAATTTAATGGCCTTTTTTCGGTGCTATTTAATGGCCATTTATTCCCTCCCAACATCCTCATCACAAATATGTTTCTTATACACACACAGAGCTCTATTTCATCTGCTTCATTTCTTTCAATGATACCCAACATGCCTCTTGTGACATGTCAGTTATAAACTCTGTTCTCTTTCCATTTATACTATTTCATACTCGTAATAAGGGTACAATACTATTCCATCATACTCAACGAATATACAAAATTGTGGGGTAGGTGTTTCGTTAAATAAAAAACATAATTTATTGATAAATGATACAAAATTATTGAAATTTTAAAATAAATTTTATTGCATAACAATACATCATTCAATAATTTTGTTTTTATTTCGTGTGTGTCTGTTACCTTCACATACTGCCCCCCCCCCCTCTTTTTCTCTAATTCTTTACTCAATATCCATTTATTGCCTTACACTTTTCGAAATTCCATGTTAAAACATGTATACCTTTAAACGTTGCTAATGTTTATGAGATGAGAAATGTTTTTATATGGGTGGCGTATATTCTCCGCCTCACTCATTACTGTGAACAGGAGATTAATAACATAGACGTGCAACTAACGGGGTTGAAGGAAGTATCTCAAACTCGAATGGCGCGAGGGAAGAAAGAATTCATATAAACATCAAACATAATCTCAGTATCTCGATATTTATCAAGAAGAGGGCCGGGTGCCTCAGTGGTTAAGGCGTCTAACTGCAGATCGATAGGTCCTCGGTGGTGATTTTCATAAGCCCTTAACCCACCTTCACCTCTGGCACAGATTGCTGTGTAATGCGAAGTACGCCAGAACGCTTCCGTGGTTCGGAATCCACGTTAAACTGTAGGTCCCCTTTAGGGCTAACAACACTTGTTGTAATATGGTTGTGTGCACATTCAAAAGGAAATATTCAAGACAAACGAAGGCTTAACATGGTCCTAGTTGATCCAAACGAGGATACATAAGGGAATGGCCTAAAGAGAATGTAATACTTCGAAAGGGAAGCAAACAGTCAGTCAATCAGATGAAAAATCTGAATATCACGCTCGACTCTTGTCTCTGAGCTCAACATATTGATCTATACATATACTCATGATAGGATAAGTTTTAAGAAGGACTTGGGCAGGTATTAGGCAAATGGATGTAGGCATGGAAAGTGTAGGTAAAACCGGAGAAGTAATTGTAAAGAATATACAGCAAACAGTGGGACCAATACCTGATGAGGAGGTGTACACAAATTTTCTCTAGTTTCATTAACCCTGGAACCAGAAAAAATCCATCAGTAACAGCTACCAGGTACCAAACTGTTCACATTAGCATCGCCTCGCCCCTCACACACCTCTGCCATATTTACCATTTAGTAACATGTGCCCAAGTACTAAATTGTTCACATCAGCATCATCTCATACCATCCACATAACAACAAGCCATCCAGTAACATGTGCCCCTAGAACCACAAAGACATGAGCAGATTCAAGAGACTTTCTTAACACAGGCTGCAATGCCATACTTTGGATGGTGTTGGGCTATTACAATATTATATCAAGGTAATTTCCCTTTAGAGAGCAGCTGCTTGCCGTTCTCTGTGTAAGTTTCTTGCAGTATTATGGTGTTTCTGCTATGCTTTTTTCAGCCAATCAGTATCCAGGAGAGCTCTCCATTGAGTTGCAATACCCCACAACTGATGCCAACCTTCGGATACTAGACAAAGTATGTCATTTCATTGTAATTGCATGCATTGTTCAACTAACCTGGGCACACGACTAAGTTTTTATACCACTCTTACTTAGTATGGTATCCAAAACGTCACCATAGTTCCATTACGCCAAAGAAAGCGCCCACACTTGGACTGTCGTAAATTGTAGGTTATTCGTATATAAAAGTGGGTGTAAACACGTTTTATCCACGCAAACCTCACCTAAAGTCTAGTGCCAGCTTGTGATCATGGTCAACTTAAGCTCCATACACTACTAAGATTTCTTCCTCCAATATCCATTCTAACATCATTATATGCCATATAAAGCCCCATCGCTCTTCCAGTTGATGAATGTGTTCCACCAACAAATCTAGCCACCTTCCCTTGCACACTGCATTTAAAGTCCAGAAACTGTAGACTCCATATTATACCACTATATGCGAGCAAAGGTCTGACTGTGGGTTTATAACACAAGTCCTTTGCTTCTCTGGTACATACCCTCATCACGATTTTTGCCCAGAAGGACATATAATCAACAACGTGAGCAAAACAGTGCGTATCCCAAAACAAATGGCAACAAACTGTAAACAGGACAGTGAAATGGAAGAGTGCCTACTCCATGAAGAAACAATGGTTACAAGCACATATTGATAGTGTAATCTCGACTATCACCATATATTTTACGAACAAATCCACACACACACACACACACACACACACATACACAAATGTTCTTGCATACACCACATGCCCATACGTCACCACACACTTACAAGTAACTGAAGGAAGGGGACAGCACACCCTACATCCAGACAGACGACTTAAAGGTAGGTCCAGTAGCCTCCAATCACCATATATCTGCCAGGTCCCATGAGTTGCAATAAACACTTGGTCATTAGGCAAATATCATATATTCACACAAAATCTAACTCACAACTGCATATGTCACAAAACTCACACACACACGCACACACACACACACATTAGTGGTGGAAATGAACTACACAACCTACATGTAGACAGACGAGTGATAGGAAGGTGTCACCATATTTACACATACATACTCAGGGAGAAATGCACACAAACACAGAGAGGCAGCTTGTGGCAACCATCCCCGTCATGCGAGACGAGGTGGGGGGTGGGGTCTTTATTGAGTAAGGAGTTGTTATGTGAGCCAGAAATGCTATTTGCAGAGGGAAACAATGAGTTTAGCTCAAAAATTACGAAAAAATAATATTAGAAGTTAATTTTATGGTAATTTAACAATTAATGAATTATAATAGTTCAATATATCAATAACACATGACAAAATGCTCTTCGAAGGTAGTTCGAAGAAATTTACAAGTTTTGGAATAGCGAAAGTTAACAACAAGAGGGCCTCACCGCATTCCCTAATGACATGCTGAAAATATTCTTGACAGACGGCGAGTCATACTTAAGCTGGAAGCGGGAAACCCCGGGCCTGTGACGGCCTTAATGTTACGCTCAAAATATTCTTGATAAACGGCGCGTAGCGGTGACTGTCGGCGTGAGCTACTTAAAGCTGCGTTCCCACGATGTCTCTTAACGGAGGCCTCCCGGGACGGGACGAGACGGCTAGCCAACCATACACCATGGGAACAGGGCCGCCTCTGCTAGTGGGGACGAGACACAGCTATCCGTTCTATGTCGATACACATCGCAGGCGTGTGTAGTGGTGCGATGTTGCCATCATTTTGCAGCAGAGGTGGGCACCCCTTCTGTTGCTGTAAAGTGTTCTGTGCCAAACGACATTAGGCAACGTGGTGATTAGGTGGTGGCGAGGTACCGAGAGCTAAACTGCGGCGCGCGCTCATTCCTACACTTCGGCGTGTGGCATGTCGCCACTAGACAACTTAACGACAGTCCGAGGACCCACTGTATGCCTGCGGCGACGTGTCAGAAATAGTCAGATTGAGGTCACTGCTGTGCGCTGTCGGGCTGTTAGCTGTGACGTCACGCACAGATTGAGGTCGCCTGGCGGCCGCCATTGGAAAACGGGTCGTCGAATAACGGTAAACTCGCCTGTTCTCTTATAGGACACTACTGTTGTCCTACGATTTTCTGATAGGATTTTGGAATAACGTACTCGTTTCTATAGAGCTACAAGATCATACCATGATTTTTCATGATATTAAAGCCCTCCGAGACCATTTTACTAATGAAAGAGAGAGGTTGGTGAATGATAAAAAAAAGGAATGGCTGGAGAGAATGTGAAGGATGCTGGGCTGACTGCTAAGTGAGAAATAGAATGATTTAAAAGAGTTATAAAGGAATCCCTGGATCGTATTGTATGTGGTATGAGCAAAAGATTCAATCGTCTGTATGAAACAGACACCAGATTTGGATTTATCCTAGATATTGAGCAATTATGTAATGGCACTGATGATTACGACCATTTAGAAAAGATTATTATTGGAGATTTCTATGTTTGTGAAGTTAATGGAGAAAAGTTATACGAAGAAATATTGGATGTTGGAATGCTAATATTCACAATAAAAAATGTAAACATAAAAAGATCTCAAGAGCTACTTTAGTCATTGTTCAGTACAGAAATGAGAGCATCTATCTGAATCTGTGCATGTCAACTCAGATTATGTTTACAATTGGAATATCAATCTCAAGTTCTTTCAGTAGGCTAAAAGTAATACTTTAATATTTGAGTGCTAAAATAGATAAAGAAATGTTATCCACCTAACTTTGATCAGTGCTGAGCGAGAAGAAACCAAAGAAACACCTTTGGAAAATGATATTAACCTATTGGCACCACAGAAGGCACAAAGGAGCAATTTTTAGTTTAAGACTATTAAACAATATGGCTTATTTTCTTCTAAAACAGAAAATAAAGTATTTTGTAAGATATATAATTCTTATATTTAGTGTATTTGTAAATTAATTGAAAGATTGATATGCAAATATATTTGAGGAACATAAGTGATTTTCAAGTAGGCAACATGGCTTTAGGCAAGGATATTCATGAGAATCTCAGTTGGTGGGATATATGCAAGATATTTCAGACGAAATGGACAAGGGAGGACAAATTGAAAGTGCAGCACTAGACCTGTCAAAGGCATTTGACAGAGTGAGCCATAAGATGGAAGTGAATAAATTAAAAACTATTGGAGTGAATGAGAAAGTGATTTTCAGGGTAGAAGAATTTTTAAAAGGTAGAAAACAGAAAGTTAGGGTAGAAAATGTAGAATCAAAAGAAGTGGAAGTAAAAATGGGAGTGCCGCAGGGTAGTGTATTGGGACCATTGCTTTTCATTATTATAATGAATAATTGTGTTGATTGTTTACTAACTGAAATTAGATTGTTTACAGATGACATAAGAATCAAAACCATAGAGGATTGTAAACAGTTGAAGGGTGATATGGACAGGATATCTAGTTGGGTTGGTAAACATGGGATGAAATTAAGTGCAAAGAAGAGTCAGCTTATTAGATACACAAATAAAAAACAAAAGGTTGATTATGATTATAAGGCTGCTTGCTGAAGACTTGAAATGTAAATATCTTGGCATTACATTTGATAACAAGCTTAAATGGGCAGGACACATTGGACAAGTGGTAGGAAAAGGTATCAAAATTCTTTACTTGTTGGAGAGAGTGATGAGGGGATGTACAAGGAAGTAAAGGAATTGGGTTACAAAACTTTGGTCAGACCATTGCTCGAATATGGTAGAGTAGTATGTGGCCCACATTTTGAGTGTCAAATACAAGAGTGGGAGAGGGTGTAAAAAGAGCTGCTAGATTTGTTTCTGGAAATTATCGCAGAATGGAATCAGTAACCGATATGATAAAGGAGCCTAAATGGCATTAATTGCAAGACAGGGGGAGGGTGGAGAGGGTCATGGGAGTGTTCAAGGCATATATACTGGTGATGAGGCATGGAAAAATATTGGTGTAGGTATGAATAGTAATGGATGGAAGGGAAAAGAAGACCATGATCACAAGCTGGCACTGGATTTCAGGCACAAGGGTGTGAGAAGATTATATTTTTGAGCTAAGGGTGTCAGAGATTGGAATCAGTTACCAAGGGAAATGATGAATAATTTACCAAAAACGTTGAACGAATTCAAAGTTAAAATGCTTAGAGGGCAAATGTAGGTGGGTGCAGGAAAAGAGGAAGAGGGGTGTTTAGGGAAACTCCCACCGGAGTGTGTGCTCCATTGCAATTTAATTTGATTAATTAATTTTATAAATTTACGATGCTTGCCCTAGGCCAGATGTTGGCAAACTCTGGAGCCGCATGCGGTTCTTCAAAGATATTAGTGCAGCTCTTTCATAATTTTTTATACATCTTTACCGACAGTAGTAATTGAGAATATAGAAAGAGAAAATGCACTTTTTTTTCAAAGGACAAGTTAATTCTCAAAAAATTAAAAAAAAAGACGATACTATCTTCAGTTTTTTGAAGTGTTTGCTGGATTCATAGTAGTGTTCATACTGGTGTTCTCAGTATCTTTCGCTCATCACAAACATTTTCCGATACGAACCTTATTAAAAATAAATTGAGAACCAAAATAATTCATGAGAACTTGGATTCATGTTTGAAATTTAAAATAACAAGCTACCCACCTAACATC
>JARYHS010013630.1:304983923-305071228 GCA_031002005.1 Vandiemenella viatica | reverse complement strand
ACGGACTCACTATGCGTTCTCAGTAGGAGGCCTTTTGTCAATAACCAAATGTAGAAAGACGAAGCTTACGATAACTACGCACTTTAAATTAACTTGAACTGGAGGTACTGCTTCACGTAACGATTCCGACCAACGACTGCAGCTGCTGCTACTGACAAACTGATATGCAAGGACGAAGCTACAACTAACTACACACTTTTAAGTGAATTATCACTGGAGGTACTACGTCACGTAACGGTTCTGACGATCGCTGCTGCTACTAACAACTATACAGAGTCGAAGCTAACCACACACTTTGAATTAAAACTATCACAGAAGCACTATTCCCCGTAACGGCTGCCGAAGAAACACTGACTACTGGGGATGCTAAACAAATACGCAAAGATGAATCAAAAGAAAACTACACACTTAAAACTATATCACGCAGAAAGCACTGCCTCACGTAACGGCTGCCGAAGAACGACTGACTACTGGGGCTACAAAACAAATATTCAAAGATGAAACAAAAGAAAACTAAATACTTTAAATTATATCACACAGAGAGCACTGCCTCACGTAATGGCTGCCGAAGAACGACTGACTACTGGGGCTACAAAACAAATATTCAAAGATGAAACAAAAGAAAACTAAATACTTTAAATTATATCACACAGAGAGCACTGCTTCACGTAACGGCTGCCGAAGAACGACCTGACTACTGGGGCTACAAAACAAATATTCAAAGATGAACAAAAGAAAACCTAAATACTTTAAATTATATCACACAGAGAGCACTGCCTCACGTAATGGCTGGCGAAGAACGACTGACTACTGGGGCTACAAAACAAATATTCAAAGATGAAACAAAAGAAAACTAAATACTTTAAATTATATCACACAGAGAGCACTGCTTCACGTAACGGCTGCCGAAGAACGACTGACTACTGGGGCTACAAAACAAATATTCAAAGATGAACACAAAGAAAACTAAATACTTTAAATTATATCACACAGAGAGCACTGCCTCACGTAATGGCTGCCGAAGAACGATAGTTCCGGGTAGTGCGGGTAATTTTCTCTGCATAATCCATTAGTTCCGCCGAGTGTAATCATATCCTTAATTGCCATTGAACACTGTAATTGTAACTAGTTGTAAAGTATCGCCACACTACATGGAAATATTTGCCATATGCTGGGCTCCTAGCTCGCACAGGTTGACAGTACAAACAAAAGGGTCGACAGCGCTGCTGTGATATGCGACCTTGAGGCAGGTATCCCGGTAGGGTGAGGGTAGTGCACAGTAGATTGCCAGCGTGTATGGAGTGTGTCGCCAGCCAACATAGAGAACATGATGTGCGGCAACTAACGTTAGCACGGTCTATGGTGTTGCTCTATCTAACATGACGTCATCGGAGTGGATGACGGTGTCCGACAGCAAGCAGATGGAATATCGCCTGGGACTACTGCGGTCAGTAGACTTGGCGCCTTCTGCAAAATGGTAACTCCACAGAAATGTTGATGATCACCACAAAGAGCTGTCGTATTGAAAAACCCAGTGTCGCCATGGAGACTCTCATCGCTCCGATGAGCATAGTGTACGGACATATAACAAACTCCCTGATAGATATTGAACGTATTGTATTACAAGTTAATTAATTAATTGTAACTGAAAAGTAAATTTATGATAAATGTTAATGTCAAAGGCACGTGACACGGTGTTGCGAACATGTAAAGTAACATCCCGATTCCCCTTCTCAGAACTTTCATTCAATAATAATATTTTTGTTGACAAAATAATTAAATTAAAAAGTAATTTAATTCTTAAAAGAGGGAGTACAAGCTGTACGCTTCAAAGTATACACGTCATTCCATTTTAGGCTGTAACTATGCCTAGTACATGATCCACTTCAACAATTATTAGTGTCTAGTAAGGGCACATAGATCTCTTCATCTAACAATGTAGTTGTGCTTAGCATATAATTTGCACCATTCAATCTTGTAATGTTGTATGGTAAATATATACTCACTCTTTGACTCCATAGTTGTACATGATATTAGCATCATTATTGCTTAGCCATACGACAAATCTTATATGAATATAAAAATAGACGTGTGTGTCCCTATATTTCACCCTGCAGCCACCACCACCTAGCACAGACCACTGGTGTTAGTGTGTGGTAGTAGCATGGAGTTTCCTCCAGTGCACAACGTTGTCCCAATGCCGGTAGCTGTGTGGGTGTGGGAGGTGTGGTGGTTGAAAGTGGTCAACCTGATATAAAAATAGTCATATGTGTCCATATATTTCACTCTTCAGCCAAAACTACCCAGCGCAGTCCACTGGTGTTTGGGTTTGGTTCTAGCCTCGAGTCTCCTAACGTGAACCATGGTGGTTGCATGTCGGTAGCTATGGAAGTGTGGGAGATATGGTGGTTGAAATTGGTCGACGGAGGACATTTTCTTATTTTGACCAAAGACATGTGTGTCCCTATATTTCACTCTGCAGTCAAATTTAGCTAGCGTGTTTGTGGTTGGTAATGGCCTCTAGTCTCCCATCGTGCACTAGGGTGGGTGGATGTCGGTAGCCGTGAAGATGTGGAAGATATGGTTGTTTAAAGCTGTCGATCTAGGGCACTTTCCTATTTCGACCAAAGACGTGTGTATCCCTATATTTAACTTTGCAGCCATAAATACCCTGCGCAGATTAGTTGTGCTAGTGTGTGGTATTAATTTTATGTCTCCCATCGTGCACCATGTGGTTGCATGTCGGTAGCTAGCAATCAAAATTCTTTACAAACAGGAACATAGTTGTGGGCACCAGCTGGTAAATAAATATTAGCATCTCTCAATGTAATCCTATGGTTGTGTCTACAGCTGGAAAAAGAGTTTCACCGTTTAGGCCTATTGTTGTGCATAGTGCTGGAGTGGTTACATTGCAATTTTTCCAATAAAATTCTATATCCAAGCCGTGTACGTACTGTCGCGTATTCATATAGCTGTTACTATTAACTTGCTGTTATAGATCGCTTTCGGTGTAAAACAGAAGTCCACGAAACATGTGATTTACGAAGACTGGCCGACACCTGCGGCTAAATATAATGGTTGGTTGTTGATTCAACAGAAACCTTTCTCAGGAAGATAATTAAATCGTTTTTCTAAATAAATGAGGGAACAGGTTTAGAATATTACAGAAGATTTGCGCTTATAACCATGTTAGTTTATCTAATTAAAGCAATTACATTCAGCCGATTAATCTCTGTTATAGACATAAATATAACAATTAGTTCTGAAAGTAATGCAGAAAAATTGGAAAATATGAAAATATTAAAAGAAAATAATGATTTTTAGAGCAAAATAACATGGTTTCGCTGGGCCTAAAAATCAAATGGCAAATCATAAATTCAGTGCCTCAAATTTAAATTATTGAAGCTACAAAATGTGATTTGCTTGTTGAATCACATATAAAATTCAGTTTTTCAGTGATATCTAATATATTCTATGATTACTTCAACGGTAATTTTAATTCATTGTTGACTTCTTTTTTGGATACATATCGAAAGGATTCTGGTATTTATAATGTAAAAATTTTTCATCGTTTCTGTTGCATTTCTGAATTATGCATATGCGAGACACTTGTTTTTGGAGACTTACGTTTTTACGGTAATTTACTGGGAAAATTCAGTCTATGACATTGAACTAAGTGCTGATTTAGATCCAAAGATGAAGGGTTTAAATTATTTCTGCAGAACTCCAGGAAATTTCTTGCGTTTTCTACTTACCAAATTCTCTGGCAGTGGACTCAATTTCGTCAGCAAATTCGGTGACTTGTGGGCAATAGTTAATATTTGAAAGTTATTGTAACAAAATTCTGAGCATTCATCAGTGCGCACTCCACAATGCTTCATGTCTTTGTAATTTTTCTTATTTAGCTGATAATTTCAGTGCCGAAGTTGCTAATTTCAACCTGAATCCAATTCATCCGCAATTTGAATATTTACCACTTATCCTCTCTTTACTTTTGTAATTGAATAAAAGTCGTCGATTTGGAAAAGAAGACGACCACATTACGAAGGTGGAAGGGAATTAACCAAGGCGCGTCATATGTAAATGAATATCAGTTCAGCTACACCTCTCCAGAGATTATTCTTTAATTTCAGACAAAGATATCATCGTTCACGTTGTGAAAAAAAAAAAGTTGTAAGAAATATGAATTAAGAGGAAGAATGACGTTAATCTTTTTTTTTTTAATTTGTATTGCTTAGGTCCAATCAGGAGATGTTAACCCATTGATCGCGCACATATTACTGAAGCCACGGCAGTTGCCCTGTTTGCTAGTGGCACAATACACTTGCACAGGATGCTGGTAGAGAAGAGAAGTGGTAAGGTACAGCGGGGTGTTTGTTATTACAGTTGTCCGTGTTTACGGCCGTATGGTGTCCAGTACCCAGCTGACGTACGGGAAGACTCTGGCGTAGACGCCGGGCACTCCCGGGGTGCCACAGTTGCGAGGTCCGAACGACACGACACCCAGCGCCACGTACCGGTTGCTGTTGTCTCTGCTCACCTGCACAACGCAATCAGTGGCAAAACTGTGGGGAGTAGTAAGGAAGCAACACGAAGTGTATGTTATAAATCTGTAACTAAGATAAAGTTTGTAAATTTAAGATTATTTGCTAAAAAAGAAGTGTCTGTGTTACTATTAACAGCTGCAGACTACAAACAACCGTATGATTAATGTACTGCCTGTCATCCAGCAATGTATGTTTCATTTTTGATTTGTTGTCGAAAGACCACAAATTTAATATAAAAGTATCAACAAATAGTATCAAGTACCTGGGTGACTGATCTTCGCTCGGAATCTTTCGATTTCTGTTCAATATGCAAGATTTTGTGGGTACCAGCTGGTATGCAATACGGTCTGATGGTTTGAGCGAAATTCCGAACCTTTAGATATATATGCATAGATACTCTACTCTGGTGGCGAGATCGGTAAAACACTGTATCGTTGCCTGACGATTCGGCTGTTAAAGGAAAAGATCTTATCAGCCACTGCTACAAGAGAACTACAGGAGAGGTATATTAGTGCCACGTAGAGCAGCGACGTATTCGAGATCCACACGAAATCAGAGAGATGGCGTCCCTTGAGTCTTTTCAAACACTGTATCAAAGTTGATGAGACTTGGGCAAAGAAAATAGAAAAAAATAGCTTACCACAATAATCCTACCATTTCGTGTTAACTTTCAATACGAATAAAAATGAAGGTAGTTTTAGAGTAAAATTGTACAATGCTGATTTCTATCTAAAGAAATAAAGTTGTTGAAGCAGAGTAGGTAAAAGAAGAAAGATAATAGAATTGTTAATGACCGCTCTTGTATGTGTGTATTTCTCAAAACTTAATGTGGAGAGATACCCTAAACAATTATTATATTTTCATGCTGCTCCTAATGCCATAATAAGGACAATAAAATAGTTTAGTCACAATCCTTATGTTTGTTGAAGCTTCAATAAGGAGGCATACGAAAACAACGTGTCAGAGTTAGGACGATCAGGTTTCCCCCCCCCCCCTCCCCCGAGATGAATGTGGAAAATAATAAACGGAATGATCTCTGCTAACGTTACAACACAAAACGTTGCAAGAGTAAAAAGTCTGCAAAGAGACCTGTCTTTACTTTTAAAATACCAATGACCATCCTGATCACAGACAAAGACGAATATAGTTACGAAATCGTGCACCTGAGCGGAAACGGTGTTTCCAAAACTGCACATACAGAAACTAAAGAGACTCAACAGCGCAATAAACAAAGAAACATACATATCCGCAATGACCAACGATGACTCGCCGTCGCATCCAACCAAACAAACACAAAGTAATGTTTTAGCTTAAATCATAGTTGCCGTGGGCCAGCATCGCAAGCATTTATTTAAGGTGGGTATAAAACCCGTCTAGGAAGTGTATACCAATCTGAGCAACACCTCGGTTTACTTTGCCCATAGAGATACGATCGAATTTGTATTGGATACCTTAGACGACCGGTTACGGGAATCCAAACAAGACAGATAAGTCTTCCGTTGCTCGGCGGGCAGTAAAGATGAGTCATTCCATAGATTTCGAAGAATGCTTTAGTGACAAGAACACAGATCGTTGAGGCGAATAAAAGAGGCGCGGAATAGGACTGCATAGTATGATACGAGTACAACTACTATTACGACCTACGAAAGCGTTGAAAGTGTTTGTGTAAGCTTGTTGTTAGTGCGGAGTTGAAGGTTTTGCGCACCCTGGAGATGGCCATGAGCGGCCCGCCGCTGTCGCCGCCGCAGGAGTCCTTGCCGTCGGGCGCGCCCCCCGCGCACAGCTGCAGGCTTGGCTGCAGGCGGCGGCGGTACCGGCTCTGGAAGGTCTGCACGCAGTACGTCTCGTTCACCACAGGCACCTCGGCGAACAGCTTGGTGCGGCTGAACACGCCTACAAATAATACAAGTCTCGGGTTACTCGTTTCATTCTGATTTATTTTTCATTTATTGTTTCATCAGTCCCAGAATTCCTAAAAACTGACTTCCAGCAATTTCTTGCGTGCTAAAAACGAGTGCTGTATAGAATGGGTGTAGCATAGGAGATGTAAAAGTTTGCAATATTTGAACCACTGTAGGTACAGTACATTTAAGTCATGTTTAAAATTAAAAAGTAGTAATACAATAAGCTGAAACATTAAATCATATTTGATGTATCATATATAATTGACTCTACGAAAGATGCAGAAATTTTATGGTACAAGTGGCAGGTTCAGTTCATTCATTGCACAAGTTGAACCAGTTAGAGGCAAAGTGCCTCCAAAAAACTCTATCCTCGAATGCGTTCCCAAATGGAGTAGTACGATTCAAGTCGGGATTTCAACGTAGAAGGATGTAATAATACATTGACAAGGAAATTAAACCCTAGCACCAACTCGTTCCTTTCTGAAAGTTACGTTTAACGCCCAAAATACATCTGCCAGCGCTTTAAAACAGATTGGTGTTCGAAAATTGAACCTCACTCTCAGCAGCAGTAAGCGACTATTGAGTGGTTTCGAAGTGAATAGGGAATTCATCTGACATCGCCAGCCAGCGAACTCAGTTTTATTTTCTTGCCGATGAGACCGTGAGAGATACAATCAGTCAGTAGTGATAATTATGTTCACTACAGCGATGAAAAGTCTTGCGATCCCTTCACACTTAATCAAAACCCATAAATGAGGTATCATTTTAATGATTAAGTTCTCCGCTTTGGTAAAACCATTAATTAAAAAAGGAATTTTTCGAAATTCAACCCGTAAATGCAAAACTACGAACACTCAAGGTGCGCGGTAGTTCAGAGTCAAGCTGCATTACCGTCATATACCAACATGACATATCAGATATTGTGTTTTCTAGAGTAAGGAGCTTTTTAGATATTTTTGTTTCTGTTAGGGAAACATTTAATCATTTCTAATTGCTTCGTAAAACGTGTTTTGCTGCGTACCTATTACAGTTGAAAAATAAAAAATTGTTACAAATGAGCCGATTCTTCTTTCATCTTACTGCAACCCGCCAGTCTCCCTGTTCATTCGTACGGCCACATAGTATATACTGAAAGTATTCAGTCCGACTAAGGGAGGTCTAATTAGTTTGGAATTGCAGTAAAACGTGTTGACTTGATGATAAACCACTGGTTCCTTGTTAGTCGGTAACATTCGACGATGATTTGCTGTCACGTTATAGTTGAGGTGTTATATATGATCATTTGATAACTAATTACAGTACCTACGCGTTCCATTACAATCTGCACTAATCCTGTTACCTAACGTTCATAATACTAATATCACATAACAGATCTCTCGAAACTGCTGAATCAATCGATGCTTATCAAGAAAGTTAGCTATCATTCAGTTAGCAAGAGCCACATACAAAGAAATCACAAAAAGAAACATTATTTTAATAAACAAGTGTAAACATTATTTCAGAAACTCAAAGTTGAAAAATAGTAGTGTATACCCTGCAGTTGGTATGAAGGAAGCTACAGCAGTAGATTAAACAATAAAAGTTACATTAGCTGGTATGACTCACCTGTCTCGGTTCTGCCCCAGCCGGCTACATACGCCTCTCGGAAGCTCATGTCGGTCATAGGCAGGCAAATGGGAGAAATGAACTCTGCAGACAGCGTCAACAATTATCAGCCAACAGTCCGCCACAGAACAAAACAGTTTTCATGAAGAGAGTTTTGTTTATTTCAATAACAAAACTTGTCAGTTTGAAATGTAAAGCTGCTTCAGATTACAGCTACTTAAGGAAAACAGATTAACAAACAAGAAGGTTTTTGACTAAAAAGATTGTGGTTAGAAAATAAAATGCTCAACAGTATGAATCAGAGTATTTAAAAACGATACCTGAACGATCTTGCCTCATAGTTGTATCTTAAATCCTTTGTGCTTTAAACATTCTACTTGAAACAAGCGAAAAAGAATCAGTCTCACATATCAAGGTATTCAATAAATTCTGGGAAAATTTACCAATTTTTTTAACAAAAAATAGTAACTCAATTAATTTAATGAGACAATCCTAGAGTAAACGTATTCATCCAGTATTTGACATCTGCTTATCTACCTTTATAACCTGTAAGTCAGAAAACTACATGAAAACTCTAATTTAGAAAAAATATTTACTGAAGGTCATAACTATTTGGTAACACAAAAGTTTCGACCAGCAATTTAGTAAAATAGATACTAACTTGCGGACACTTAAATTCTTCAGCTTGTCGACGTAACATCAAAATGAAACATCGTCTTCTTTTTCGGGACTTTTCCACTTTCGAACTTCCTCTTATAGATGAAAGCATATCTGTCACTCGGACTACCAGCTTGCTAGACCTGAAGTAGTATTATGGAGAATCAGATGTGTTGCCATCTGAATGAGTATCGTGTAACCATGTTGAGTGTGTGATAATTTTATTTTTTGTTTGTGTAATATGTAGTTTATGAGGTGGAGATTGGAGAGCATCCAAGTATTTGGCATGCATGATGAGTGCAGTCATGAAGGAAGCTGCTCCCTGATCTAGTGTTAGCGCGCTCAACGACACCGCCGGCCGGGATCAAAATGGAACATTACTTAAACTGAACGAGTAGGCACTAAAGATTCTTAATACATTCTCGGCCAGAAATTGGATTATTACTCGTTGGACGTAGTATATCGACGCAGTTTCTAATGTTTAAAAGTTTTGGATTTGACTTAAAATCTGCTCCGGTAATTTCTTTTATTAATGTTTTTGCGCATTTGAAAATGTGATTTTTTACTTTCGTTAACTATTACTAAGATACTGAATTACACACCACGCATGAAACTACCTAACCCAATTAGGACAGCGTTTACACGGTTTGAGAGCTTAAATTGGATTGAACAATAATCACCTCCACATATTAATATGGATAATATTTCATGTAGCCTTACTAGCAATTAATGACCTAATTTTACATATTACATGAATTATGTTCAAAGATAAATAAAACAAAACTTTCAGTATGATGATATCTAGATGAAAAGAAAGTTCATAGATGACATTTAGGCCACACATTTTTTGCCACTCCGCGTCAATATTTGTTACTCGAAGAAGAAGAAGAAGAAAAAAAAAAAGAGTAAAGCATTTCTACACACACCACTGACAGTAAGCGTGAACGAGTGGGCAGAAGTCTGTTGCTAAAAAATTAATTAATTGTGAGTTCTGCCGAGGTTGCTAGTGTTTTAGATAGCTTGAGGATATCATTATGCCATTATTAATATACTGACTGCTGAAGGTGACGGGCTGGTCCAGCCTGATGAGGGCGACGTCGTTGATGTTGCCGGTTCCGAAGTCGGGATGTCGGATGACCTGCTCCGCTCTCACCTCCCTGGCTGTCGAGCACTCCCGCCCCTCCTCCGTCTCCTGGCAGTCAGGGTCTCTGTCCAGGTCGTACTCCCCCAGCACCACGGACCGGCTGCCAACCACAAACCACTTCAAACACTCCACTCCACACTCTCCACACGTAGTCAGTGAAGTGAAATTATGAACTTCTTAATTTGACCGCAGTAAACCAATCTGAACTATAAAAAGTACTGTCCAGAACACATTTCGGAATGTGCTACGACTACGAGTCTATAGTGTCGCTTAGTGACCTGCGGAACTGGCGTTAACAACCTTGCAGGTAAAGATTACTACCTGTTATGATCGCGCTCTTAGATATCTTTATATCATTGAATTTCTAAATATTGGCGGGGTTCCATGGAAGGGTAATTTCAAAATATAGTTAACAGAGTCCACATTACAAATACAACGAGTTTACAATGGAATATTAGGATCATCTACAAAATGATAAAAAAAATTTTATTTGGGATGGTAGAAAACTAACATTAACATTAAATAAAAACAATATATCTTTGGTTATTCATAAAATTACAAAATAATGTTAATCATCTACACCAGCGGTTCCCAAACTTTATTGGCACACGACCCACTTGTAAGCAAAAAAATCGCGACCCACCTAATATAAGATTCTATCTAATGTCAGAATGGGAAATGTTGTATGACCTCGATACACTATCGACTATTCTATCCTACGAAAAGGCAAATTTTAGTTCAAACGATATACTATCAACAAAAACAAGAATTGATAATACATAAAACAGCAAACATATTATAGACCGGGAGGCGGCTGCACGGACCATCACCTCATCAAGTTGACTGCTGATACCGAGCGTGGTGGTGTAACGGATAGCGTTCTGGCCTCGCATTCGGGAGGACGGCGGTTCGAATCCCCGTCCGGGCATCCAGATTTGGGTTTTCCATGGTTTCCCCAAATCACTCCAGGTGAATGCCGGGATGCTTCCTTTAAAAGGCCATGGCCGAATTCCTTCCCATTCCTTGCCCACTTCCTTTCCCGTCTCTAAAGACCACGTTGTTAAAAAGGGACGTTAAACTGTTACAAAAAAAAAAAAAAAAAAGACTGCTGAAATTCCACTATTAGAAGTAACTCGATCAGCATATTAAAATGAAACTGGTCTGCCAAGTCGCTTTTTGGTTGAATTCACCTGCAGACCTGATTTTAGTGGTTGATTAATAGGTTTATCATTGTGTTATACTGCACCCAAATGTATGAAAATGTGGAAGATTGGGAGCAGAAAAACACAATGGTGAACTTACCAGTCAACCACTAAAATGCGTTTTGTAGGTGTTTTCCATCAAAATATGACTTGGGACATCAGTGGGATTTTAATTTGCAATTCGAGTTTTAACTAGTCCTACAATTTCACCCATCAACTAGATGAAGTGATGCTTTGTGCAGCCGCCTCCCAATTAATTAAAAACATAATTAAAAATACTTCTAATTATTATAAAAACACAATTTTACAATCATTGAGATTTCTGGCATTGGTGTTTATAGATAAGGGCATCGATATAGGGTTAACACTGGTTAATGTTAACCTTAAGTCACTTTCTACACAAATATATATATATATTTTTTCAGAAACAATAAGATATATTTTTGTGGCATAAACTTCGATTTTTCCGCGACCCACCAAAACACACTCCGCAACCCACCAGTGGGTCGCGACCCATAGGTTGGGAACCGATGATCTACACGATATTTAAAAAAAAAAAAAAGAGAGGAACAATGAAACCGCAGCTCATTCACAACACTGTATAGGCTAGTTCCGTTATCATTGGCAGAGCATGGGTTATTACCATTGTGGCGTAAAGCATGGGTTTCGCTTACGGGTTCTAATAAATGTAACACACTGAAACACTCCTGATTCAGTTTGTTTTTGCGTATATAATGCTCACTGTATTTACCATGGAGTGGTCGCGGGAGTTTAAGATCATCTGTAGCTCTTATGAAATGCCCGCCTGGTATCGGTATTTACCATACCTCAGACACACTGTGGTATACTGCACTCAACTGGTCAGACATTATACGAACCTGTGCATCTAAATTTGAACTCATCAAAGCAAGATGAGAATTCTGACGAGAGGTTAGATCCATTGGTCCAACATCAAGAGTCGCCCCAAAGCGCCGTTTTCCATCACGTAAACTTCGGCATCTCCTCATCAACACAGATTTACCACCTCGGTGAGAAGGGCGGGGAATGTCTCAGTTTTTCATGAAAAATAGAAATAACCAACTGTCTTAGTTTATAATAAACAAATATACATATTTTTATTGGTTCACTGTCGCGCACACACGCGCGCAATCGTCCATAATTATGACCTTCTCTTCTCCCCCTCCCCCCCCCCCTCGTCTTCTTGCTGTCAAACACAGCTGTTCCAGAGAACATGCGAGGAGAGCCGCGAAGCGCTCCTGGCCTAAGAAATGCGGGGTCTGTTATCTCCCGTCTCTTGCAAACACCTACACACGACAACACAGGAGCCTCGGCCTTGAGCATTCCACAGAGGATCCCATACCGAAGATTTCTGCCGCTCGCATAGAGTCCCAATGCACTAGCGAAATGAAATAGTAACTGCAGCTCTCATAGTTAAATCTTTTTTTAATAAACATGAAGCTTCCCGAAAGGGCTATCTGTCAGGAGTCTTGAGGTTCAGATGAAGGCAGGATAAATCTTCTGGAGTAATTAATATCGAGCTATATTTTCACGAGAAAAGAGAAGGAGTCATAGGGTTGTTGTGCGGTCGTGCTATAGGCAGTACTCGGTAGCTATAGCTGCATAAGTTTTCCTAGCTTGATGCACGGAGAGTGATGCATCCTTCCAGCTGACAGCGTGTGGTTCAGGTCATCTGTAATGTGCTGATTAAAATGCAGGTTGTGCACGAAAGTCGTCAGGGAAGTTGTGCCTCCTTCCTCCACAATTTACTCTTTGCTGTGTTGCCCGTACACCTGGGTGGATGAGTGCTAATGGGCGAGATAAGGACCAGCAAAATGGTGAAACTTAATGCCATATATTTTACTACATGCGTCACGGAAGGAGAAATGATGCATGCTGCTGGATGTACCACGCACTGTTAATTTTGTTTTGCACAAACACCAGTGGCGAGATGGTATCGCTAACCCGGACGGCGCCACACATGCAACCGACCATCGCCGGCACACAGCAGAATGTGCTCTCGTCACTAAATACAACCATTCGGACCTCTATGCTCTCTTGCCCAAAACCAGGGGTAAGCTGCACGGTGGTGCGGCATGAGTGACTTTCGGCCTGGCAGCATAAACGCCCGTAGCTCAGTTTCCAGCAAACAGCTTTGAATGATTCTAACCGACAACCCTGATCAACAGTGCCTCGATCTGCTCGGCGGTCACTGTGAGGTCCAAATGGCGGCCGCTCGGTCGATTCGCTGGTCGTTGCACTTATCGGTATATCAGTGTCTTCCATGTGAGCCTTCCTCGTCCCACTTGATGTGCAATTCACTGATTTCCATACGGCCTCACAGAGACCCACTATGCGGCGTCGCTCAAACTCTGTACAGCACTGGTAGTGATCGTCTGGATTCTCTTCCATCACGTCGCCTGTCTTCCAAAGTCATCATTCGATTACTTCACTCTTGATCATCGCATATTGTGCGCTCAAGTAGCACTACGTGCCAATTTGGTCGTTCTGTATAACGAGCGTCATTGTGTTCTTTTTTTTTTAATTTTCCATCAATATTGTTGATAGTATTATATATATATATATATATATATATATATATATATATATATATATATATATATATATATATATATATATATATTGCCTATGAGATTCTTCCTAATAAAGAAAAAGTAGCTTTGTCAATACTTTATAAAACGCCAACATATCGAAAGCTGAGAGGATGTGACAGAGCCGCACGTTGGCAACCACCGTGTGACGCCATATTGTACACATGCAGGAAGGGTTTTCGTTTGATGTTAATAATCTACAGGTTAGAAAATAATTTAACTATTAAATGTACAGATGTTCTAATTAACCCTTTCAATTACTTTGCGTATTGTCCAAAGTATGGAGCTATTTCTATTAATGCACCGTATTTATACCTACTTTAAATTTACAAAGGAAATGTACTAACTGATTTTCTGTCTCTTCGTTCAGAGTAGATTGTTTTCACCACGTGACAGGTCACAATTTCTGGCTGTATTTTCTTTACCGATATAGTGGCCCAAGTCGATAAGGGTACCAGCGAGTTTCCATGTACTTATACTCAGGTTTTATAAGATATTTATCTCGTGTAATAAATATCATTTTTGCTAACATTTCACAAATATTCACAAATGCTCCATACACATTGACCTGTCACCCAGATGCTGAGATATTTCTGCATCAAATTTAGAGAAATTAACTCCTTTTCTTTACCCAGTTTAAGCTGATATTTCGCTTATTAATGCTTTTATAAATTTTCTGATGTAAGGTATGACGAGAAAGCCAGAATAGTTGATTGTTACTGTTAAATCATTAACTTGTTTTTTTTTTTTTCAGAAATAGCAGAAGCCCCGGAAAGAAATATCTAGAGAAGCCGATAAAATTTTTATAAGTAGGGTGACAAGTATCATAAAAATAAATCAACGAGCTACTGGAACCTGCATTCGTGATCAATCAGTTTTTCAATAACGTTGTTTGCTGGAACAACATCAAGATATTTAGGTAGTCGATCACAGCATCATCTACAAATGCACTGTCCTGCTGGTACTCACATCTCGAACCCGTCGGTCGCCATGTTCTTGACGCAGTGGCCGGCGGTCAGAATGTATCGAGAGTTGATGAGAGCCCCACCACACAAGTCTGAAGTCTGGCCCCTCGCTGGAACAGAACAGTGGGACTCAGCAAAGCATAATCATTAGAAGACTTCAACTGACAGGCCCCTTCGATGAAAATTAGAATCACATAAGAATCACATGATACAATTCTGTGTTTAGTATTCCTGTCCAATTTTAAAAACAAGTACGTCCAGCCATCAAGGGTTCTGTTTTGTCTGAGAGGCAAAAGCCAGATTTCTTAATTCACTACTAAAGATTCGTTTGCAATAAAATAATGTTACCATCATGCCAACGATTTTCCACTAAAACTAATTAAAATACCTTCACTATAATGCATCAGTATTTTTTTCATAATTTTCTAATATCTCAACCAGCATGCAACTAAACTGCAAGCACCTTTGTAATTTACTTTTTGATTAGGATTGGATTTTTTACGTTTTCACTTATAACTATGATGTAGATAGCAACTGCCTGATAAGTGATACTTGAGATACGAGTGTGAAATCAAGAATCGTAATCCTTAAGCTTATATTAATATTTTGATCAAATCATACAAAGAAGAGTTAAAACATCAAAATAGTCCAGCCCCTTTCTCTTAGATATTTTTTTTTCAACTTTAACATTACAATTTTCCCTTACAAGAAATAAGACCGGGTCAATATTTATCATTTACCCAGAAACATTAACATAATTTTGTGTTATGGGCCATTTACTTAGGCCAACCTTGTTGTTCGGTTCTTTACTGAACCTGAGCAGAGTTGAAGGAATGTCAGTCAGACGCACAGAACATATTCTCTTAATGTCTTTAAAGTATTACGAGTGTTCTAACTGAAAGCAATGCATGGCGGGGTGGATGTTGCCGAGGGAAGACTCACCGTCGACGTACCGGATGAGCGCCAGCCAGGGGAAGGCGCCAACTCCGGTGGGTTGGCCGTTGTTGATGCGGCGATTGAAGACAACGCCACACTTGTCTAGCGGCAGAAGGCGCGCGTTCCTGTGTGAAGAAAGGCTCCCGGAGGCGGAGGGCCGCCGCCGCCGAGGCGCCGCCTCCGTCGTGGTGGTGGTGGTGGTGGTAGTCGTCCTCCGCCGCTCGCCTTGCCTCTCCTTGAACAGTGGCTGGCCCCAGCCGTAGTCAGACGCTCCTCCAACATCTCCGTAGCCACCGTATTCGGAGCTAGCGGCTTCGACGTCACTATCGTGCGTAGCACCATGGGTGTGCCAGAAATCAGATTCCATCTAAGGACACCACAGTGAAAGGACTCCAAGAACCAGCACAAACAGCGAGGACAAGGAGACGGCTGTCTTCATAGAGAGCCAATGGAGTCCCTGTTTACTTTGACTCTTAATTTCAAAGAACACTATCACTAAACCTACAATCATTTTTGTTATTATTATTAATATTGAATTAGATAGCATTTATTAGATATAAGTATCCTAAATAATTGTGTTGATGAATGTAACTTTATTTGTAATAATATTGAGTTTCCTCAGGCTTTAGTTTGTTTAGTAACGGGGTTAGCATGGAGTTACGTAACATAGTTTGACACTGTGCAGTGGTTGCAGCAGAGTAGGGCGTGGGCAGTTGGTGTGTGGTACCTCCTGGAGGAGGTTGTATGCCGCCAGTACAGCCTCTTCGTACACAAGCTTAAAGCTTGTGTCAAATGTGACATATGTCTTAGAAGTTGTCACTGAAAGTTATTAATTAAATTTGATAATATTTCTACAAAAACAGCGAGTTTTTTCATTTCCAGACTATGTCAAAATACCTCTAAATTTGTTTATCCGAGCTAACGGCTGGCATGTGTTGAGAGAGGGAACTTGGACTGATCTCTAAATAACACGCCATCTCCCAGTGTCAGAATAGCTTACAAATGGCTACCACGTCTTACAGAAGAATCATGAAATCTCAATAATATCACTAACATGGGAGTAATTTACAAATTAAATTGAGATAACTGAAATTTTCATGACTCGAAAAATAAAAATTGAAAACATCACTGAAAGAAAAAGAAGTATGAATATATGACTGGACTATTTTGTTTTACGTTACTAATTGTTCCTGGCAGAGATTAATTTATTATTAAAAATATGAGCAAAAATCGTGTTTTCCGTGCAAGATAAGTCTATTTCGAACTCAATTTCAACTATGTACATTTGCCAATTTCTGCATTTAGTAGGAAGTTATTGAAAATATCAGTGTTAATTTTGGTAATTTATACGTTTCAAATATTACTAATTTGTTATCAGCCTTAAAGGGACTTTTATATTTTCTAAAATAAAACTAATATTATATTTATTCAACGCCTAGAATTTACCGCCAATTCAAGTGATCATACCCAGCGAGAAAGCATAATGAAGACAGTTTACTTTCTTTCTATTGTTGCGTCAAATCAGAAATGTTAGCAATTAATCAGAAATACTCATACGTCAGCAGGGGAGGTTCCGTGCAGCATTATCGAGCTGTGTAGCAAAGCGTGATGGTAAGAGATCCGTCTGTTATCAGTGCGGCATTGATGCCCTATTTTCCAAAGATATGGATTATATAATGGGTATATTTATTGGAGAGTGTCCATTTATCATATCATTTACTATGACAGTATCAATTTGTTTATTTTGAACTGTGTCATGAATACTGGAAAGTTGTTAGAGGTTTTCATTTGGTAGTGTTATTTTGCATCTTTATTTATTGGGTTTATGATTTTAGCGTCCAGCGTTTCTTCATACCGCGCAGACCAGCTCATGGTCAGTTTCCTAATAATCTGATGGTGTTTGGCTATCGATATGTGGTTAACTGTTGTGATCACCGTGGTGGAAATACTTTTATCATTCGGTACTTTTAGTTTTGACCAACCGGGCAGGAGGCACAATGGCAAGCAATTCCTAATCTTCTGGCAAGTACAAAAATCACCAGTTAAATCGAAACTTATTCGAAGTGAGGAGGGAATGAGAAACTACGACACAGACGATTAATATTCCACTGTAAAAGGGATACGTAAATCTTGGTACCCCCTGGTATCCGTGGGAAGAATAGGCCAAGACAGACTGGCGTGGTTTCATGGCTTCATTTCTTTCACGCAAAGCTGCTTGGCTTGGATTGCAACAGGGGGTCAGCAATGACTGAAGAGAAATGTCCGGCAAATGGACACACTCAGTCAGAGGTGGCCCTAGCAAGTTTTTCAGGTGGTGCGAGATTTCATCGTGGCGCCCCTAATGAGCAATCGCTTATTCGTGATTTTCAGAAAGCCTTTGACTCTGTGCCACACAACCGCCTTTTAGCGAAGCTACGAGCGTACGGTATATCGGATCAGCTTTGTGAATGGATAAAGGATTTTCTAACTGGTCGGTCGCAGTATGTCGTCGTTGAAGGAGAAAGTTCTTCTAATCTAGATGTTACATCGGGGGTACCTCAACTAAGTGTAATAGGACCACTTCTTTTCTTAATTTTTATAAACGATCTCGGAGACAAAGTGAAAAGCCTTTTTAGATTGTTTGCTGATGATGCGGTTATTTTTAGGGAAGTAAGGAATTTGGCCGATTGCTTAGAAATTCAGCGTGATCTGGATATTATTTTGGCATGGTGCGCTGAGTGGCAACTTACGCTAAATTGTAAAAATTGCAAGACAATGAGCATAACTAACAAAAATAATCCAATTGTTCAGAAATACGAGTTAAACAATTCAGTTATTGATATGGTCGATTCTATGAAATATTTTGGAGTAACGGTACAAAGGAACATGAAATGGGACTTACACATTAATTCGTTAGTAGGTAGAGCTAATTCTAGGCTGCGATTCATAGGTCGAATCTTGAAAAATTGTAATGAACAAACAAAGGAGATAGCGTACAAATCTCTTGTGCGTCCACATTTGGACTGTTGTTGTGCCATTTGGGATCCGTTTCGTAAGGGGTTGATCGAAAGTATAGAGAAAGTACAGAGAAGAGCCGCTCGATTCGTAACCGCTTGCTACAGTCCTTATGAAAGCGTCACAGAACTGATTAGTATACTAGGCTGGGAGTCTCTGGTAGATAGACGACACACGTTTCGTTTAAACTTATTGGTAAACATGTGTACTCCCACTTTCACTCACGAGCGTAGTGAAATACTTCGTCCACCAACCTATTTGAACCGGAATGACAGGAAAGATAAGATTAGAGAAATAAGGTGCCGCAATGATTCTTATATGAATTCTTTTTTCCCTCGTACCATTAGGGATTGGATTGCACAACATTGAGATTAGCTTTGGTGCTGAGCACCCTCTGCCACCCACAATTTTGTGAATTGCAGAGTATATATGTAGATGTAGATGTAGAAGGTGTCCATATAGATAGACTGAAGATAACATACAGCTTTTACATCCTACTAATATTACAATTGTAAAAGTTTGTTTGCTTAGATATTTTTCCTGTTTCACGTCGAAACTACTGAACTGCTTAGGATAAATTTGGAATAATGTATTATCCATCTACTTTTATCCCAAATAGCAGCTCCCGTGGGATACGGATACGAATATGTATATGAATGCTTTATGAATTCCAATCGACTAAAGCCGCGGGCAAAAGATAGTTTTTATATATGATAATAACTCAAACCTCGGAAATATTAGTATTGATAGCACCAGTATGAATGAGAAACAGCAGTAAAAGGGAATACTATATGTTTGAAAAGGTTTATTTAAGCTACTGTGGCGAACACAATGCTCACTTAATAAAAAACATTATAATATATAAAAATTCTCACTTTTAATACCGAAAAATAAACATTACCAAAATTTTGCCATTCTCTATTGTATCGATCATATGCTAAAACACGTTCATTTGTATACAATTCTTCTGGATGTGTTGCTATCTCATTTACGGCTGATACTAAAAAAAATCTTTGCTTTCTTCGGCATCTGATTGTGTTAATAATAGGATATTTTCCGGTCTGAAAATCAACTTCTCTAGCTGTCTGTTATCAGCTGGCACTCTTTCTCAAATTCCGAGCTGGTGGAAGGCGGTATTCTCAACCGCCCCGAAACTGGTACTGACCTGTTGAAATTTGATTTAACTGCTTTGTTATAATGTCCTCTTCACGTTTTGAACTCAACTTTTTCGGAAAATTTGCCACGAATTAAATTAAACATGCCGAAATGTGGGACGCTCCGCAACCGCGAAATGTTAGCAACAATGCAAAGATGAAACAAAAAATATCGGTACAGGAATCATATCAACCTAAACAGGTCCGTTTTGTGATAGTGATCGTGGTTAGGTTGAAATTCGGCCTGGACCAAGTGTAAAAATTTACTGGAAATTCGTTCTGCGGCATCAGAAACGGAAGGAGTAGATTATCTCTGAGCGCTTGTATCGATTCTAAAATGGCGAGCCTTGTACTGCATCTCGGATAAAAATTTTCTATCTGTCAATTTCGTGCGACGGTTTACAACGAAATGTAGCTAAAACGGCAATAAAATATTACAACAAAGATTTAACCAACATTTCAAAAGATTGTAATTGTTTTTGAGCGCCTGCGGCAACTAATAGCTGCGCGTCAGTCTCACATTTCCGGCATGTTTAATTTAATTCGTGGCGACTTTTCTGAGAAAGGAGAGTGCAAAAGGTGAAGAGGATATTATAGCGCAGCAGTCAAAACAAATTTCAACAGGTCAGTACCAGTTTCGGGGTGGTGGAGAATATCCCCTTCCACTTCCGAGCTGTTTTTCAGCAACTGTGAAGAGTTTCATAAATCCACTTTCAGTCTGCAAAGCTTTTGTTTACAACGTTTACTTGAGACAATGTATTATACGAAGTCACCACTGTAAATATGAATTCAAATTGCTCCATGATATGGCTAAGTGACAAGGCATCTGTTGCTACAACTGACTAATTCATTTCAGAAGGGCGTCACGAACTGAAAAGTAGTGATAACGAACTGTAGCGATGCCAGAAACTCTATTCTTGAAACGAGTTTCGCAAATTTTTTGACGGTAGTCCTATGTGCTTGAATACCGCTTCCAATCGCTTTTTTTTTATATCGAGAGAATAAAACAAATATTCTTCAAAGAAATCCGGACAAGGAAACAGATTTAACTGATGTTTTGGCGGCACTTGCTATTACCAAATTTAATGACAGTTACATGGATTAAAAATGCTAGAAGATACTGGTTCAGAATTTTGCTTTGGACACATTTGTTTCCTCCTACCAAATTGGATCTACTGTCATATCTTTGGCCTCGACAACCGTTCATATCCAAATCAAACTTTTGCAACGTCAATGATAAACAGGGCAGCGAATCCAGCTCCCAGGTCCCAAAGAGTCACTTTCCGGATTGTAAGCACAGCGAAATACTCACGCACTTAGACTTCGCCTTCATTGGTGTCAGCAAAAGCAATCTCAAAGATAATTGTTCGACTTGAATTACTTCAGCAGTTCAATTCAGTATGATGGAAAAATATTTAGATGACCCAACCATAGTCAAAATTTTATTACGAACTTCATTCGTTTTGAATACATTTGCCAATATAATAAGACATTAGTTTCGATATTAGAAATACGGCAGAGATGCTCCATCATCACAGGATCATATACCCAGGATGTTACCATCATTAGAACTATTTCAGATACAAAGCTTCCTCTGAACAAGACATCATTCATTAGAGGTTAGCAACCCACTGTCTCTTGTCTTCAGTCAGTATTTCCAAATGTTTTTCTAGTACATTGAAGTTATTTAATCCACCTTCTATCCACCTGAGCATGGTGTGATCTGAGGAAGTTTCGTGAATTTTGAGACGTTCTGATCAGTAAATCCAGTCATCGAGTCCTTCTTTTCCCAAATAAAAATGAGACATTCTGTTGAATAAATAACATATAAACAATATACTTTATCTGCAGATTTAGAATAAACAAGCTATCTACTTTTATGTTTCTTCGTTTGGTGTTACTCTTTGAAAAGTCGTATTTCCAAAATGACGTCCACGATTTATTCCTTGGACTTTTTCGTTGCTTGAATAATTCGTTCCCCCTTTCTGATATGTGGAGATTTTAACTCGCATCATTCTGCGTGGGGCAATGAGATTTCTGATGCTGACGGTCGCTCATTGTTGAATTCTATAGAAGATCTCTCCCTTATAATATTGAATGATGGCTCCCCTACGATGATCCCATCTCCTCTGAGACGTCCATCTGCAGTGGACGTATCGATAGCGTCGCCCAATTTCCACAAAATAGATAATTGGGAGATCAAAAGGTATTCACTGGGTTCAGACCATTTCCCAATACACCTAAGTGTTGGTATTGAAACAAGATTGCCTGAAAGATATTACTCCAATAGCCAATGGAAAATCCAGGAAGCCACGTGGTCAACTTACGGTTCTGTTATTTCAGAGGAAATAGACAAACTGGACCCAAATTTAACAATAAGGGAAAGATATAATGCTCTGATCTCAGCAATCAATGAAGCTGCTATCAAGTCAATCCCTCGCCGTAAAACAGCTGGTTTATGTAGAAAACCTAAAGTCTTTTGGTGGAATACAGAGTGTTCGAAAACGGTGGCGAAACGCAGACTAGCCCTGAATAGATATCGGAAAGAGCAGACTCTTGAACGATTCCTGGAGTTTAAACGTGAGGATGCTAGGACAAAAAAGTTTTTAAAGCATCGAAAAAAGGAGGAATGGGTAAAATACTGCAACAGCCTGAATAAAGACGCCAGTCTTTCCGATGTTTGGAAGAAAGTCCGATCTTTAAAAAAATTAAGTGTAGCTGAACCCTTCGACACTGATCCGGTCTGGCTGGAAGACTTCGTTGACAGAATAGCACCATCCTCTTGTTTGAACGCCCCTTGGAAACGTCCTGAAGCTGAAGATTACTCACACCCTATCATGACACCTTTCACCATCCTGGAATTACAAAACGCACTCGCTACAACCAAGAATACATCCCCGGGAATAGACAACATCCATTATGCAATGCTAAAAAATCTCCCTTTAAAAGCACTGGATTTACTTCTTAGCACCTTTAACGAAATATGGACAAGGAATTGCTTAATGGTAGAATGGAAAACCCAGTTAATACTCCCAGTTTTAAAATCTGGTAAAAATCCTTTACACCATTCTTCATATAGACCAATTGCTCTATCGTCGTGTGTGGGGAAGACCCTGGAGAAACTAGTTAAGAATCGTCTCGAATGGTGGCTGGAAGCTAATGACTTGATGCCTCAGACTCAATTTGGTTTTCGTAAAGGGAGAGGAGCAATGGATAATCTAAGTACACTAGTAACGGACATCTTCACCTCTTTCAAAAGGAGATACTTTACGGTCTCCTTGTTTTTAGATATCCACTCAGCTTATGACAACGTACAAATTCCTATTTTATTAAAAAAATTAAGTAGACTAGGATTGCCAGAGGTTTTTATATATGGCATAAGCAAATTCCTGTTGGAAAGAACGGTCTTTGTGCGATATGGGGATCAAATAATTGGACCAAGAATACTTATTACTGGATTACCCCAAGGTGCCATACTCAGTCCGCTACTATATATCCTCTATACATGGGATCTGGAAAGAGTAATAGGTCCTAACACCCGAATCCTTCAGTACGCAGACGACATCTGTATATACTCTTTGGCGGTCTCATTGGAGATGGCTTTAAATAACCTATCTGCAACCATGATAGAAATAGACAAATGGCTGAAATCAAATGGACTTCAAATTTCAACACAGAAATCTTCCGTTGTTATATTCACCAGAAAACGGATAGAACTCAATGTGGTCAAAATAGTTAGGCTAGGGAACTACTCATTTTCAGTGAAATCTAACGTAAGATTCCTGGGATTGTTGATGGATGCCAAACTCAGTTGGAAACCGCACATTAATCAAATAATTAACTCTTGTAATCAAGCGCAGAACCTTATTCGATCTTTGACACGCGTTTGGTGGGGTGCAAATCCCAGTATACTTTTGATGATCTACAGAGCGCTAATTAGATCCAAAATTGACTATGGATGCATTCTGTACAACAGTGCAAGCTCCGGAATCCTGTCCAGGTTAGACAAGCTACAATATAGTTGTATTCGCACCTGTCTTGGGGCCATGACATCTACTCCCACCAACGCTCTATTGGTGGAAGCCCGGGAGATGCCTCTGCATATTAGAAGACAGTTGCTGTCCGAAAAATTCATTGTTGAGAGGTTAGCATACCGGAACCACCCAACTATTTTTAAATGTAAAGAGCTGAGTTGCTTGTGGAATAATAGAGGAAGATCGCGACTCTCAGAGATCTATTACAGCTACACGGAGTGGGAAGAACAAACGGACAGAATAATTCCAACAAAGCTATTTCCACCATACGAATACCATTCCATCTTCAGTATGATTCAACTTCCGGTATTTTATATCACTCTTGAGGATAAGCAATACCCAAACCTCAGTATGTTAGTACAGAAGTATCTTACAGAAAACTGGAATAACACCGTGCATATATATACGGATGGATCTAAAACTGCCCCAGTAGGTAACGTAGGATGTGCCTTTTTCTGTCCCTGCACCAAGTATCAAGGAATGTATAAACTTCCATCAACTACATCTATATACACTGCAGAAGCATTAGCTTTTTTAGAGGCAGTCAGGTATTGCTCAACACTAACAGGAAGTTTCTCATCATCTCAGATTCTAAGAGCGTGTTGAACTCTATTCAAACCAAATATTGGGGCAAGAGAACTAATCAGATTATAGTAAATATAGTTCAACAGGTAGTAGAATGCTCAAGAAGAAACAGAGCAATTAATTTCCTCTGGGTGAAGGTGCATGCAGGGGTGGTCTTTAACCAAAAAGTAGATGAGTTGGCAAAGCAAGCAGCTAGAATAGGTGTCGCCCTCAAAACTCGGTTACCGTATACGGACTATCTACCACAAATAAAAATCAAGGTCATGAACAAATGGCAGAGTGAATGGGACATCAGTAGAAAAACAAGGGGACAATACTATGGCAATATCCAGCCCAGAATTCCTACCCGTCCCTGGTTTTCCAGCTCCTTGGAACATAGAGGGGTTATCACCACGATAACTAGAATACGTTTCAATCACGGTATATTCGCACAGCACCTACATCGTCTAACCATCATAAATTCAGATATCTGTGAATATTGCAATACGGAAGTAGGTGACACAAACCATATATTTTTCGCTTGTCCAAGATATACAGCCTACAGACCTAAATTCTTGAAAGATCTTAACAACTTTGGTATACCTTTTCCAACAAGTATTTCTTGTCTGTTGCATGGCAACAATGTGATTGTATATAAATTGTTAGCCAGTTTTATAAAAGCAACAAACATTAAGATTTAGGCAAATAAGTCTTTTTATAATGTGTTAATTCCTGTATATAAACAATAATTTAATGTGTATATAAAAATCTCCTTTATATTTTAATTATACTGTAATTATTGTTTGTGCACTGTTGGTACAGAGTCCTCTATTTAATTGTTTCACTAATCCTTCATTTTGTAAACATGCATGTATTTTTTTGAGAAATATTCCAGCTGATGTGAAATTACTAGTTTATTATAATTATCCTGTAAATTTGTTTACCTGTACAATGCTTTACTCATTTGTACCAAGCCAATTATCTATATAAATAGCTGATGGCTGTATAGTGCCATTTGGCGCTTCAGGCCAAATAAAAAATAAAAAAATTATTTTATCTCTGCCAGAAGAGTCAATGAGTAACAATTTTGAAAAATCGTCATAATTTGTACTTTGAAAAGGCGACTGTGGTGGTATGTCTTGTAATCTTTTGAACAGCAGACGACGTTTCAGTAATAGATAAATCTTCTCGCATAGGGTAGGTGGGGGTAAGTGTACGCAAATTTTGCATTAGGGTGTGTGGACAGAATCTGAAGGAAGCCAGAGACATGAAAATTTTACTGTAGGTAAAGCATGCTTTTGGTAACTATATGCATTTCTCAAAGTGATTTTATGTTTTTGTGTTTATCAATAAATTGAGAGTTTTCAAGGAAATGTCAGTGAGTACACTTGCCCCATTGAGTGGGGCAAGTGTACGTGTGTGAGTACACTTGCCCCTGTGAGAGGAAAAGTATGAAAAATATGTCTAATTTTGTAAAATTGATGCTGTAATATATTTTTTGACAGATATCATCTTTTATTACATAACAAGCAATCAAATTACACCATTTATAACCAAATATGAAATAACACACCAGGAAAAATCGAAACTTTGGTAGCAAAACTTGAACAAATGATACAGATCATCTTAAATCATCATCAGTCTAATAAGGCACTGTAGCTGCTCAGGTCATCCTGAAATCCAACTGCATCTTTGAATCTAATAGAGCTAGATTGCACAGCGTGTGATAGTTTCTTCACAATGTCATCCTTTTGCAAAAATGCTTGTTCTGCTGTCTCAGTAAATTTAAATGTTTGTGGAATCCTCTTATAAAAGAATCCTTCAAAACCAGCATTATTAACTTCTGTAATTTTGACCACATAAATTCTGTATGAAGAATCCTTCACAAACACTTTAGAAATAACAAAATCAACTTTTTGTATTGGTCTTGTGTATGTGGATAGGTCCCTTTCATCAATCTCAGACTCTGAAGAAAATTCCCAGTTGCTTGAGTCTTCACTATTATGAAGGGAAATTGATCAGACTCACTGGAAGAACTAACAGAAAAAACTAGTCTTCTTTTACCTGCAGTTTTAGATTTTTGCTCTTTAGCCTTGGACCTTTCATCTGTTTTTTGTTTCTTTTCATTAGCTGCATCCTCCTTCTTTTGAACTAGATGCTGTAACTTTTCTTTGTGTGGAGTTGATGTCAGATGGGTTGATTTCAAACTTTTCCTTGATCGTTTCCTTGCTTTTTGGATACGAGGAATTGGAATTATATCAGATGGTGAAGTGTGACAAGGCCTACCAGCAGAAAATGATGGTCCGGGTTGAGGACTCTCTCGTAGGTCTGGTGTTGTCTGTGAGGAAGAAGCAGGTGGTTCCAATACATTGTTAGACAGTGCAGACTGGTTTCTCTGAGCTTCCGATGGCATTTCCTCGATGGTACCTTCATCAAATTGAATCAACATCATGTCCTCACTCTCTAGGTCTCCTTCGCCCTCAAACTGTTGGTCAGTTACTTCTGCTGGCATGAAATGTTCATTGGTGAAAATATGTCTGTTCAGTGGGAAGATGCCAGTAGACTTGAATCCTGTAACAGCTACTTCAACATTGGCTGTTCTGGAGAAAGCAGTATTGAAAGCCCAGCGAAAAGTAAAACTGTGATGGATTCCCCAGGATGAGATGTTACCCAATCATCAGCAACAGCAGCAAATCTTGTTTTAAGAGGCTTGAAAAAAAAACTTTATCGAGTGGCTGTGCCTTGTGGCTACTGTGAGGTGGAAGAGTAAGAAGGTGAATATGATTGCCTTTGGCAAAGTTTATTGCTTCAAGACTAATGTGAGAGACATGATTATCCAGGATGAGAAGAACTGGTTGTTGTTCAGATGGTTTTGTAAATTTTTGAAAGTGGGAAAGCCACTTGATAAAAGTGGGAACATTTATGTATCCACTATCAGTAAGAGCGAGATCACAGCCTGGTGGTCCATCCTTGATAAGAAGGCGGTTCATTCTCTTGCGTCCAAAAATAAAAAAAGGTGGGATGTGGTTGCCTGATGCACTAATACAACAGATAACAGTGATGGATTTCCCTTGTTCAGCAGTCACCACTTTTGCAACATCTTTCTTCCCAACAGGAGCTACTGATAGGGGCAACTTATGTGGAACAATCTGGATGCCAGTTTCATCCATGTTAAATATGCAATCTGGTGTGAATTTGTATTTTTGGTACAATTTTTCCAAATTATCAAAGAAATGATTTATTTGGATTCTGTTAAAACCCATAGTCCTTGAGATACTTGTGTTGCGAGGCACTCTCAAAGAAAGTTTCTCTCTCTTCATAAAATCACTTGTCATATCCCTGCCGGCCATCTTCTTTTCTTGTGGAAAGGGGTGTTTGATTTGGTTCAACTCTGCATAATTGAACAATAAATGGCGAAGAGATTTCAAAGTTAGCCCATAAAAACGACGATCCAATTCTTTGCAGTGTTCCACAATTTCTCTTTCCTGCTCAGGGGTGAAAACTTTCGTAAACCTCCCCAATGTTTGAGAACCTTTACCCATTTTAAGCCGTTTTCGCAAAGTCGATTCATGAAAACCAACTGTTCTTGCTGCTTTTCTAATAGAATAATTTTTGCTCAGTAGCTGTCGTACAGTTTGTAGAATTTCATCCGTCAGGGGTTTCTTTTCGGTTTTCCTTATGTAATTCCTATTGGGAAAAAAGAAAATGGTAAAAACATTAGGGAGATAACTCTACTTGCAATTAAAGGCAAATACGAGTAAAGCAATTTCGTTACAAGCCATGAAGGGCCTTGGAGTAGTGGAGAGTAAAGAATGGCAGTATTTTTCTGCTCGCCAAGGGGCAAGTGTACGCACTTACTTGAATGCGTACAGTTGCCCCTTGAGAGCAGCGTACACTTACCCCATTTTACGATTTCCTAGATGTTTAATTTCTACAAAGTTACGAGTATTCACAGTGGGGTATTCACACTTGCTACTAAACTATAACTTCATAGGGTCTTAACATTAGATTAACACAGAGCAAGAAATTTAATAAACACACAGAAAAACGGGAACGAAGTTACCCAAAAACTACAGTGAGAATGTTGAAAACAGAACTTACCTCATCTTGCCAAGAACACTTGCTGAATGGTGCTCAGAGTCCGTGCTTCCCCGTTTGGCATTGTTGTCGAGTTAATGATGCTACATAGCTGCCAACCTAGCTGTGTGGAGCCGAAATTTTACACTGCGTACACTTACCCCAGTGCGTACACTTACCCCCACCTACCCTATGCTGCTCTTTATCATGAGCCTCGTCTGAATAGCATCCATTAAAAGTTTTCTTCCGTCTTGTGTTGAACTATTTCTGGTGACGACCATTCAGATAACTTCTAAAAAGGACCTGCCAGCATTTTTGAAGCGTTCTCAATTTCGTCTTGGTTTTGTTTTCTTTTTAAGTATTGTGCGCCATACAGTTTTTTTTTTGAGGTTTGTGACATTTCTTGTCTATAAAATACAGATAATCTTTGTAAGTATTTACGACACCAACGTTAATTGTAGTCACCGAGGATTTAATATGGTAGAAAGAGAGAAATAGGTTGAATCTAGCCCCACGCACATGTACGAACTTCAAGACTACAGCTGAAAAGGCAGGAAACAGGTGCGGGAGGCGCGACGCGGCAAGGGAGAGTCCTAACTTTAAAACGAGTTGTGATTTTCGTGATTCGAATAACTCGAACTGACTCGAGTAGTAACTCGAATTGACTCTATTCTATGATAACATACGACTATGCATTAAGCTGAAACTCTTACTCTTATAAACTCTAATATGATGTGTGTTAAAAGGTGGGTTATTATAGAATTTATTTTTCATTTTTTGTTCAAACGATCTCTCGCTGCATTTTCGGCGCCCCGCTAGGGCTGCCCTTGCTGACTCACTCAGCGGTCCAACTACCCTTCGCGGTGGCCCCTGGTAATTTAAGTGAACAAATAAGGGATATCTAGGTTTAAACCTGTTGAGCAGAAAAAAATAGTGCAATAAAACCCCTACTCTTTATGTGCCGCGAATCTCACTGCAGTAAGTTCCTGCAAAGAGAACCTTCCACCGGCAATAATGAATGTCGAATGATCGCAAACGCTATTAATTGGTGCAAAAAGAAGGCGATAAACTGACAGGATGATATGTTATTATACAATTTTTCATATTTGGGGACAGTTGTCGTCTGTTAGGAAAAAAGTTGTAAATTTATTATTGTAATACGAAGAAATACAGCTAGACTTTCTCTTCAATATTTCAAAACGGGGGATATGATCCGGTGATAGAATTACATTTCAGAAATTAGAATTGGAACATTGGATCATTGAACTTGTTGCCAAGATGTGAATTTTTTTTATCTCCGCTGTCGTTACTTTTTCTATAGATTGGAAATACGTCATTTTGTTGCCGTACTGTCGATATCGATTCTAACCTGAACGGCGCGACGAGTAATTTTATCCAGTGTTTTGTACGTCGATTATTTGTACTTGCCTTGGTTGAGTTTGGAAAACGTGATGAAATACAGTTATTGATGTTGTAAAATAGAGACCGCTTTCAAAATATAAAAATAAAAACTGTCTTATGGAGCAGTCGCAAAGAATGTAGTTGTCAAATAAGCTATTGTTTCACCAAAATTTCGAATAAAAAGCTGTGCGTGAGTGATTAAAATTAATCACCCCCCTCTTGTGAGACTTCGTAAGATCTGGTCCGACCCCCCCCCCCCTCTCTAGTGAGACCCCCACTTTTCGACGAAAACCCCCCCCTAAAATCGACTTTCAAGTCATTTGTAGACTTTTTTTTTTTAGCTCTACAATCCAAACGGATCAAGAAAAACAAAGATACTTTTATGGCATTTGTTGATTTAGAAAAAGCTTTTGATAATGTTAGGTGGGACAAGATGTTCAAAATTTTAAAGAAGTCAGGTCTAAAGTATCGAGATAGAAGAATACTCTATAAACTATATAAGAATCAAGTGGCTGTAATAAAAGTAGAGAATCACGAGAGACATGCATCAGTTAAAAAGGGTGTGAGACAAGGTTGTAGTCTATCCCCGTTAATATTCAACTTGTAAGTAGAAGAAGCAATGAAGAAAGTCAAAGAAAAATTTCCATGTGGCATAAGTTTTCAGGGAGAAAAAATCAGTATGCTACGATTTGCTGATGACATTGTCTTGTTAGCAGAGAAGGCTGAGGATATTGAGAAGTTATTGAATGGCACGAACAAAATACTGAAGGAAGATTTTGGACTGAATATAAATCAAAATAAGACAAAAGTGATGAAATGTGGTAGAAATGATACCAATACTAGCAGATTAAATATAAAAATAGGATCTGATGCAATAGGAGAAGTGAGTGAGTTCTGTTACTTGGGAAGCAAAATTACAACCGATGGCCGAAGCAGGAATGATGTTAAAAGCAGAATAGCACTAGCAAAAAGAGCCTTCATGAAAAAGAGAAACCTTTTAGTTTCAAATATTGATCTAGGAATTAGAAAGAACTTTTTAAAACTCTATGTGTGGAGCACAGCACTTTACGGTAGCGAAACATGGACTTTAGGAATACCGGAAAGAAAGAAACTTGAAGCATTTGAAATGTGGTGCTACAGAAGAATGCTGAAAATTAGGTGGATAGACAAAGTAAGAAATGAACGAGTTTTGGAAATGATGGGTGAGAAAAGAAGTTTATGGAAGAAGCTTACAGAAAGAAGAGATAGGCTGGTAGGTCATATTCTGAGACATACAGGATTGGTTAATTTGTTAGTGGAGGGAACAGTCGAAGGTAAGAACTGTAGAGGAAGACAGAGATTAGAATATATGAAGCAGATAATTGAGGACGTGGGTTGTAAGGGGTATGTAGAAATGAAGAGGTTAGCACAGGATAGGAAGGAATGGAGGATTGCATCAAACCAGTCTTAAGACTGACGACAGAAAAAAAAAAAAAAAAAAAAAAATTCCAAAACCTCACGTTAGATTTCCGTTGACCTCCCCCCCTCCCCCCCTCTCCTTTGGTGAGATTTCCGCGGACTCCCCCCCCCCACCTTTATTATCCTTAGGTAATTTATGGACGCCCCCTAAGCTTTACTAAACCAATTGTTGTGATTGCTTTTTAGTTTTGAAGAGTGAGTTAAAATACGTGAAGGGGCCGTTTGTGTGTGTGTGCTCACCTGGCAGCAGACGCCTCGGCCGCCGCCGTAGGGCAGCCAGCAGGGCGGCGCCCAGGGCTCAGGGTGCGCGCACCACGAGGCGGGCTGGCAGTGGCACTGCCCGCGCGCCACAGCTGCAGCACAACACAAACAAAAAATCATACATCAAATGTTATGTTTTGTGATTTGGCCGATGCAATGTATATTTCAAGTCACTCAAACTGAAGAAGAGTAACACTGTTTAGTAAATAAATAAATAACTCGTGAGTCATAAATAAATTTAACTCGCTTCTCGTTGTGTTAAGTTCACCAATAAAGAAAGGTGATGTGGAGGCATAAGGCGGTTTCACAGTCTCAATATACCAACAATGAGATGATATATATATATATTTATTTATTTTCTGCGCATGGACCTCTACAGATCCCGTAAAACATAATCATTTTCTGTCTGAGTTTCGTTTGCCATTCCAGTATTCTCACATCCGTTTACTGAAGGCAAGTTTTCTCTCATCTGTCCATGTTGTGCCGGTCTTCTTGGCTTTGGTTTCTGGTGTGTATATATATATATATATATATATATATATATATATATATATATATATATATATATATATATAAATTATGGATTTACGCCTCGTCGACGTCGAGGTCATTAGAGGCGGGATGGGACTGGAAACCAGGAACGGGAAGGTATTTGGCTATGGCATTTTGAAGGACGTATCCCGGCATTCACCTGGAGTGATTTTGGAAAACTATGGAAAACCCAAATCTGGATGCCCGCACGGGGATTCGAACCAACGTTATCCCAAATGCGAGGCCAGAGCGTTAACCACTCACCCACCAAGTTCGATAATGTGTTTATAGTGAAGAAATGATTCCATCAGTGTGTGTCACTTAAACGGTTTCTCTTTTTTAAGACCTGTAATTTATATTATTCGATAAAATAATTTCGTCAGACATGTCATACCAAGGACTGAAAACTCTAGGAACTTGACGCATGTTACATAAAACGGTGTCTGCTGCCGCATTTATTTACCGTAGTTGGCCACTCCGTATCACGCATAGCACAATGTACTACTGTCAACACCAAGTTCTGTATGCCAATAGATAATAACCCACCATACTCACTGTTTTGGACTCTAAAAATCTGCATGTGAAAATCTTCCATGTTCCCAATCTTCAGTCAAATAATCTACATGCGTCAAGCAACTAAGGGAACTACATTACATCACTTAACTGAACATTCTCTTGAGTCAAGTGATTTCAATTTAGCCCAGCACATAACATGACTAGTTTAAACCTCGGTCAAGCTTAGCAGAATAGTCTCATGGTGCCCAGAAAAAACTCTAGGTAAATGTCTGAGTGTTTATTTACTATAGAGCATGTTTGATGCAGATAGTCCTTCTTCCGAATAATGAAATGCCCCGTTACAATGGCATTCATTATGTGTTGTGTCCATCGTACGACGTCGGTACTTAACCCTAAATCGAATCATCCAAGAAACGAGAGCTCAGACTAACCTCGTGCCCTTGCTATAAAGTCAACTAAAAATATCAGTTTACTAAGTCACACGAAAAGCAATTTACTAAAGATCTTCCATTTCTAATTTGAATAAATTTAGCAGAATTTCGAGTATTTCACATTAATGTGGCTAGTTGCAGTCTCTAACAGTTTTCACTTTATTGTCGTCAACAAATTTTTAGCTCAATATTTATGATAAAATAATATTCATACTCGTAAATTGCTAGGACGTTTGGTTAAGAAAAGAAGTAATGCTATTAGACTTTTAGTAGTAATCAGTGATGATTTCAAATTTGTTGCGCTGTTTCTATGATAGAAACCTCAGCCTACATTTTGTGGGTCCGTTTCCACTTGTCATTTGCCCGTGTACATAATCTAACATGACATTCGTAAATTATTTCTTTACACTGTAGCACAAAAGAGAAAACGTTAGACTAATGACAAGAAATCAATCCATTATATTTGGAGCTCTTTATGTTTGGAAGCAACCACAATGCTATCCTCTCTAGGCAGTCGACATGACGAACTTAAGGGCAAATGCAATCTTATCAGCTACACTGAAACCCGCTAATGTTCATACAAATGTTCAGTTAGAGTTTCCAAGTATTAATTTTTGTTAAAATTAATTGTTTTGTATTTAACAAATTCTGAAAACCTAAGGCAAGATGAACTTTTGACTTGTAAGGAGACAATGCTTCTTGATCATTTAAATATAGAAAAACAATCAGGTTCTAAATTGATTGATGTGACACAGTTTTGCAAAAAAAAAAAAACGACCGTATTGTACAAAAGTCAATTAAAATTATAATAACAAACGTCCCAGAAACATTGAAATACCTTGGAATGAAACTGATAAATATTCGCGTTTCTTGGATACAAAACTTATTGTCAGCCGCTATTACGTAACAACTCGTAAAAATAGATTAGGTGCATCCTCAGAATGCAACACAATCTATTGTTTTTAACTTGAATTACAGTAAAGTTGTTCCAAATATGCGTTGTCGCCAAACTACATAAGTACTCCAAAAACACTCATTATAGAATGTAACCGTATGAGAAACACGTATGGCTATCTTTCGTTTAAATCTTGAAATAAAGCTAGTTTGATGTATTAAAACTAGCTTACTTTGACAGCTGTCTCTTTGGTTGCAGCATACTACTCGACTAACTAAGCTAGCTGTCCATCCGATCTCGGCGTCGAAGGCGCTGACAGGTGTTCAAAGACGTCACATTGAATGGTGACTACCAGCAGGAAACACGATCATAACGCCTGATTCGAACTGACAAAGTATCCACAGGCTATAACGGTCATGGTTCTTAATTTAGAATATCTCTTGGCGCTTAGATTTTACATAGTCAGTAGCTTCGTAACAAGATTTGTCCGTTAATTTTTCTCTAGAAATACAATAATCACTTCGAAGAAATTTTTGATTGCTGTTTTTGTTTAAGATCACATAACATTATTTTTCACGCTATGTTATTTATTACTTATTTATAGTATGTCACTACAACAATTTTTAATAGGTAAATAAAAAAATTAAAATAAACGACAAATAATAGACAAAGAGCAAGTTGGCAATCACAGCTCTGTTTCTAGCTTCCCTAATCTTCTACTTTTGATTGTGTGACATCAATCAAAACCTATACAAATAGAAGAAGAGCTCCTCTCAGAGCCAAATGGAAAGAAACGGATACCATCCCTCTGTTCGAATGGTAGGAGTATTCCAAAACAAGTAAAGAATGAATATTCAGCTTAATGTAATAAATAGGCGATAACGTTACAACATCTAAGAGAAAAAGAAATTTCTGGAAATTTTATTGAGTTATTTGCTGGCATAGGTATTGCATAAATAACTATTAAGCGCCACGGCGGCAACTTCAGTGGGGTTAACAGTACAAAGCATCGCTCAATGTCGTCAATACTTCTGTACCTTTGAAGTTCCCCCCCCCCCCATTTGAAATAAATAATCTTCAATGTTGAAAGGCCAATCTCCAGTTTTTCCTCTGCACGGAAAAGTCGTAGGTCCGTCCCGACTGGCTTACCTGCTAGCGAGGCCAGGCAGAGGACTGCGACCGCCGTCCTGGAAGTCCACATGGCGAATGACGACAGCAGCAGGAAGACCAGTCGCAACCTGTCCCGTCCGGGGAAATACGCTGGCTCCACACAGCATCACGAGTACACCAATCCAACAATATAACTCAAGCACTGCATTTATAATACTACAATGTTTGAATATGCACAAAGTTTACGGTCTTTCTTTTTAGCTATCAGTAGAACCACAAGAACTGAGTTCAACATTTGTTATGTTCATGGAAACAAGAGAACTGACGCCATTTTTGGGCGGAAGAAAATCTTAAGGATAATTTACAACTGAGGAGAAAGTAAATAATTAGTTTTTGTATCACCTTCCACTGCAAGCCGTGTATGCTTTTTTTAATAATCACTCAACGATCAAAGGTAATTCCACATGTGACATTATCACCTTCCACCAATCATTTGTGTAACCAAATTCGGATATAATGTTTTTGTCATTCATTTACGTAACCTGTGTTTATGGCTTTACGCCTCGTCAACGTCGAGATCATTAGAGGCGGGAAAAGACTGAAGGAATACGGTCATGGCCTATTGAAGGAATCATCCCGGATTCGCCAGGAGCTATTCCGTAAAACCTTGGGAAACCTGTATCTGGATGGCCGGACAAGAATTCGAACCTGCGTCCTCACGAAGTCATTTCCGCTCACCCACCGTGCTGAGTTTATCCACGTAACACAGTCTAATGTATAAAGTTAGTATTATTATCTCTGGACGCGCTGACAGAGAACATAGTGCGTCAGGATATCTAGCTGGGTAGGTCACCATGGAATGGAGATATACGCAAAAACAGGAATTGCTTGTTGAACACCTGAACTGGAAAATCTTTGTATAACATTTGCTAATAAACTGAAGTAGGAAGAACGCATCGAGCAGGTGGTAAGAGAAGGTGGTAGGAGAGGGTGGTGTTAGATTGTAGCAGAAAATTGAGGGGATTGAGTATCAAAAAATAATTGTTTTAATATGATGGTGTAGCATGGAATCCATATTTTTGGTATCAAGTACAGGAGCTGGAGGGCGATCAAAATTATCACAGAACACAATCAGTAAAAGAGCCCGATTGGAAGTCAACGGAAGACATTGTGAAGAGAGTGCTGGGATTGTTCATATTGCTTATGTGGCTTGGAAAGGTATTGGAGGAAGAATTAAGTGTAACCCACCCTCCGTGATGCAACAATCCAAATTTTGAGGATCACTTGAGATATTCGTCTTCTTTGCGTATGTGATACTGACGTTTCTATTACGTAAATTTCGCCTACGACACTGATCAATGGGACGGCAGGTTCGCTTTTATCCAGCTAGTCTCCACTTCATTGATAGAAACACTAACCGCTTCTGAAGCTGAACATCGGCGTCAGTCACCACCCAAATAAGATACAAGAAGATGGTAGCCAACAACGAAGATACACCGACAGTGAAGAAATGCCAAATCGCAACGGAAGATGAAGTAAATGTCTAAAGACAAACACTCCCCCTGCTCTGCTCAAAGCAGCAGTTACTGCCTATGACTCGAATGTTGCTGCCGACACCACCACACCGAATTGAAATAACGGACATTTCGTTCACGAGACAAAAAAAGAAAACCGAAAACGGGCTATTAAACAGTGGAAAAAAAACTGCAGGTATGCCCAAATTGACTTGGGTTTGAATATGTATATGTGTTCTCAAAGTCGTTGTATAAACCATGTTATCAGTTACGAGGGAAAATGCTGAAACCCATTGAAGAAATCCAGTATTTGTCATAAGGGATGATTAGTGTACTCCTATATAGCAATGCTTTTCCGACTTCGTTATTTGTGTTTGATGATGTTTTGTGCGAAAAGCAGATTCGGGAGAACAGATGCAATAAATTCTGCAACTATACCATACCTATTATTAGTTTAATTTAACACGGTTGAAATTAATACGAATAGAGCTACCAGTCAATGTGAAACGACTTAACAAACTTAGCTTCCCCGTAACCACTCTAAATATTATACCTCAACCTGAAAGCATATTTAAATATAAATCACTATAACTGTCACACATCAAGACCTGAAGCATATGTAACTATCAATTAAGAAATAGATAGATAGATAGATAGATAGATATGTTCACTTTGATCCCATGTGAGAATAATCTCGGGGATGTGGAACAGTACATACACTTATTGGTAATGTCAATATTACTATATAATTGATAATATTATTATATATTGACAACAAGTTAACAACAACCCATTAGTATAACCAATATCTCCTGTAATCTACAAATACAATCCCGAGTTAATTAATACTTAATATGTGGAACAGTGTATACACTTGTTACCAGCATCTAATAACCAGTTATTTTCTTACCAACCAATTACCATGTAAGGTTTCACTGTAATTTGTGACTACATATTATATTATGTTAGTTGCTATTTATGTGGAACAGTACACACACCTATTAGCAATATCAATTATATTACCAACAACTCATAAGCAGTCAATTACTTAAAAACCTGTTAATATGATAATTTTTCACAGCAGTTTTTGAGTGCATGCTATCCCATGTTAGTTACTATATATAAGTGAAATTTTGTAAACAGTGTAATTAGTTCATTTGTCAAGTTTCAACAGAAAGAAAAACCATATATCATTTTAGTAATTGTGGATAATTTTGTCACCTTCCCCTTCCATACACCATATATACTATTTTATCAGTCATTCTTAGTTACCAAATTCCAAGAAGAAAATTCTTTTACAGAGTAAAATGGGTTCTGAAGCAGAAACTCTTTCAGTTTGGACTTAAAGTAGTTGGGTTTTTGTAGATAACATTTAATTTCTGTTGGTAATACATTGAATAAGGAAGCTCCAGTAAATGTTAGCCCTTTCTGAACAATTGACAGTGATTTGTAATCCTTGTGTATATTATATTTATTCCTAGTATTATGCCTATGTATGTCAGCATTAAGATTGAAGTGTTCAGGATTTTCTACTACAAATGATAATACAGAGTATACATACTGTGCTGGCATTGTTAGAACACCCAGGTTTTTAAATAGATTTCTGCACGGTGTCTGTGGGTTTGCTCCACAAATAGTTCTTATAGCACGCTTTTGCAATTTAAATACCCTCTGTGCTTGTGACGAGACCCTCATAAACATCATTCGATGTACAAACATGGAAGCGCCAACAACTAATCACGGTGTAATAAAGGCTAGAAATGCGACTCAGTGGAACTTAATCGAACTGAATAAATTGAAAGAATATAGCATGAGAGAAAAATTTGCATAAATGTAGAACTGGTTCTTAGTAGTAACTCGGAAAGGAACTGAACTGAGGGCGAATGGAATTCATTTAAGAAAGAAATAATGAAAGCTGGTAAAGAAACATTAGGCTTATGGATCAAGCCGCCGGAATACCTTGTATAATAGAAGGTATTTCGGAGTTGGTGGATAAGAGGATGAACAAAGAAGAGAGCAATACAGACAATTTATAAATCAGATAAATATGAAACACAAAGAAGCAAATAGAAAAGGAAAATGGTCGTAGGCAAAGTAGATGTGGCATATAGAAAGATCAAACAAAATTTTGAAGAAATGAACAAAAGATGTATAAACATTAAACATGCAAGTGGGAAACCTCATTTAAGTTCAGAAGGTAGAGTTAACCAATTGAAGGAAGACACTGAGAAACTGTATGATGGGAATGACTTGAACAACAGCGTACAGAAAAGAAATGCGATGTCGGCATTGTTGACTTAGGAGATCCTGTTCTGACTTCTGAGGATAGAGTTTGATAACCTTTGAATGTCTTGAAATCAAATAAGGCATTTGGAATTGATGAGATTCCTGCAGAACTTCTGAAATCCCTAGGAGAAGAAGGAATTAAAAAATTATTTAATTTGATATCAAAAAGTTATGAAACAGGAGATATTCCAACAGATTTTAATAATAGATAGATAGATAGATAGATATGTTCACTTTGATCCCATGTGAGAATAATCTCGGGGATGTGGAACAGTACATACACTTATTAGTAATGTTAATATTACTATATAATTGATAATATTATTATATATTGACAACAAGTTAGCAACAACCCATTAGTATAACCAATATCTCCTGTAATCTACAAATACAATCCCGAGTTAATTAATACTTATTATGTGGAACAGTGTATACACTTGTTACCAGCATCTAATAACCAGTTATTTTCTTACCAACCAGTTACCATGTAAGGTTTCACTGTAATTTGTGACTACATATTATATTATGTTAGTTGCTATTTATGTGGAACAGTACACACACCTATTAGCAATATCAATTATATTACCAACAACTCATAAGCAGTCAATTACTTAAAAACCTGTTAATATGATAATTTTTCACAGCATTTTTTGAGTGCATGCTATCCCATGTTAGTTACTATATATAAGTGAAATTTTATAAACAGTGTAATTAGTTCATTTGTCAAGTTTCAACAGAAAGAAAAACCATATATCATTTTAGTAATTGTGGATAATTTTGTCACCTTCCCCTTCCATACACCATATATACTATTTTATCAGTCATTCTTAGTTACCAAATTCCAAGAAGAAAATTCTTTTACAGAGTAAAATGGGTTCTGAAGCAGAAACTCTTTCAGTTTGGACTTAAAGTAGTTGGGTTTTTGTAGATAACATTTAATTTCTGTTGGTAATACATTGAATAAGGAAGCTCCAGTAAATGTTAGCCCTTTCTGAACAATTGACAGTGATTTGTAATCCTTGTGAATATTATATTTATTCCTAGTATTATGGCTATGTATGTCAGCATTAAGATTGAAGTGTTCAGGATTTTCTACTACAAATGATAATACAGAGTATACATACTGTGCTGGCATTGTTAGAACACCCAGGTTTTTAAATAGATTTCTGCACGGTGTCTGTGGGTTTGCTCCACAAATAGTTCTTATAGCACGCTTTTGCAATTTAAATACCCTCTGTGCTTGTGACGAGTTTCCCCAGAATGAGATGCCATAAGTGAGCAGGGAATGAAAATATGCAAAATATACTAACTTTCTGGTTTCTATATTAGCTATTCTAGATATTACCCTCAGTGAAAATGTTGCAGAATTCAGTTTTTTAAGAAGTTGTTGAATATGCTGTTTCCAGTTCAATTTGTTATCTATATATACACCCAGGAATTTTGCGAAACTGCTTTCATCGATTGCTTTTCCTTCTGATAATACATTATAGCTGTCCTTTGTTTTATTTTTTGTAACAAACTGAAGTAACTGTGTCTTTTCTACATTAAGTATTAGTTTGTTGGCATTAAACCAACAAAAGTATCATTTACACACTTCCAAAGAAAGCACAAGTCGACAAATGTAAAAATTATCGCACTATAAGTCTAACATCATATGCTTCGAAATTACTGAATAGTATAATTGGGTTTAGGAAAAATCGCGGTACAACGGAAACAATTCTGGCTTTATGATCAATACCTGAAGGGCGGATAAAGAAAAACAAAGATACTTTTATGGCGTTTGTTGATTTAGAAAAAACCTTTTGATAATGTTAGGTGTAACAAGATGTTCAATTTTTTAAAGATAGAGGGTATTAAATATCGACATAGAAGAATATTTTATAAACCATATTTTAACGAGAGGAACGACTTCCCTAGGTCTTTCGTCGGTGACTTTCTAAAAGAGATGTCACCCCGTCGCCTGAGCCATACAAAGGTGTCGTGGTTTCGATTACCACCAGACACCTCTGGGCTTGGGAGGAAGCGTGCGCTTTACGTGCAGACGCAACTCCGTCACTGTCACCGCTGCAAAAACGGTAAAGACATTCTGCCAGTAAAAAGAACACAGACTAGCGCGTTCCTCGACCCGTCAGAGCCTCTGAGCAGAGTGTCACTCTCCGACAATCGTTCTGAGCGTGTTAATAACCGTGAGCAACCTGATTCGATACGGGAAGACATGTCATAATTTTCCTATCGATCAGAATGTAGTATTTTAAGTCAAATACTTAATGGCGCCTAGGTTGAATCAAAATTCAGATATTTGTTTCTGTAAGCTCGTATTTGTGAACCTAACTATTGGATTTTTGATGTTAGCTTCCTATGTCCAATTTTTCACGCTTGCTAAATTCAATCTTGACATCGTGTTTAAATTACACGTAAATATTTCATTGTTGTTTGTTTAGTATTAACGTTTTATGGCTCATATTGTAAGACTTGGTGATGAGTTTGGTTGATTATTCATATATTAAAAATAATTGAAAATACACCAGCGTCTGAATGGCTTCAATGCTTAATTTAAATAAATATGTCAGGTTATGACTTTCTTAGCGATAAAGTTGTTGTTGTTGTTGTTGTTGTTATTGTTGGGGTTTAAGGGCGTGTCGACGACGGGGTCATTAGCGCCCACTTAGTGATAAAAGATAGCACATCACTTTGCACCCACTTCCTATTTAACAAATCAAAATATTAAATTGATAAAATTGATGAAATTATGAAGATTATAGGTAAACAAAATGAGGTGGGGGATATTAGACAAAAAGTACCCCCGCAGAAAACCCCAATTACCACAATATATATATAAGAATCTAGTTAATAAAAGTAAAGAATAATGAGAGACATCCATCAGTTAAGAAGGTTCTGAGACAAGGTTGTAGTCTATCCCCATTTATATTCATCATGTATGTAAAGGAAGCAATAAAGGAAGCGAAAGAAAAATTTGCATGTGCATCAAGCAGAAAAAATCAGTATGCTACGATTTGTCTTGGCAGCGATTTGTCTCGATAGCAGAAAAGGCTGAGGATATTGAGAAGTTACCCGAAGGTCATGATCAAAATACTGAAGTAAGAGTTTGGACTAAACGTAAATCAAAGCAAGACAAAAAGTGACGAAATTTAGTAGAAATGATACGAATTAGAGTAGATTAAATATAAAAGTTGGATTGGATTCGATAGGAGAAGTTGATGAATTGTGCTACTTGGGAAGTAAAACTACAATTGATGGCAGAAGCAGGATTTATGTTAAAAGCAAAATAGCAGTAGTAAATGTAGTATTCATGAATAGTACAGAAACGCACATTTGCCCATGTTCTGGTCCTGGAAAACTCACCATCCTTTCATATGTCGTGCGTTCGTAATTAGTGTTAGAAATTCCATAATCTGACAATGAATTATTTTTTTTTTTTTACTATGCAGGAACCAGGTCTCAGCAAACTTTTCCCACAAATCCTAATACTCATAGGAAAAGAGAATCATAACTTTTCAGTATTTGTGAATTTTACACGAGTATAATACATATCGTCGTCTTTAAGGGTTCGAACAAGCTTGTCTGATAGAGACTGGACAAAACGACATGATTCCAGAAACCTTAAAGTGATTGAAGTATCTTCAACCTCCTTGGATCTCCATATTCATATATATTATGACAAAGGCTTAGTTAATACATTTGATGTTTTACTGTTAATTATAGTTTTTATGTGTAGCATCTCGAAATGCACTGCTATGTGGCAATGACTGCGGATTTCAGACTTAATTTATTTGCCACAATGAGACTAGCACTAGTAAATTGTGCTTCCTGCTCATCAGTCTTTAGAAGAGGAACAAAATACTTGGGGGAAAGAACTGTCATACAAACTTTCCTGTGTATTTTTTAAAATGTTTTTGATGTTTCTTTCACACTCAAGAGGACGAACAATACTTTCTTTGATGCATTTGTACAGTAAATAGGAACTTTCGTCAACCATTCATTTCTATTTATAATGTATGTTTGATATGGTTCCAGTTTAACGAAAGTAAACGGGAATTTTCAATGTAAATGAAATATGCATCCCTACTTTAATAATAACAGTTTGTGGCTGTGAAGTGATATCTTTCATCAAATATTCGCATTCTGGAATCAATTTGCGTTTTAAGAGCTTAGATGGCGCCTATCATAAAATAAACAGTTGTTAATCCTTCGTAGAGAAACGAACTATTATTTCTGTTGATTTTATGAATGTCTAATGCTATTAACAGCAAATAGTATTGTAAATAAATGCGTGCAGAAAATAAAAATATATCCCCCAAACGGGGACTGAATCCATGACATTTTAGTATATTGACACAGCAAATGAACCACGAAAATACAGGTATAGATAAATAATTTAAAATTTGACAGCTGATAACTCTTAATTTCCCGTAAACAAAAGCCCGCCACGGCCACCAAAAATGAACGGTTTTAGGGTCAGATACCTGAAATGTTACGTTGCAAATCCACAATGATTGTCCTCAGATTTCGATTTACACAACGAAGACCTCTCCTTGTAAGTTATTTTTGTAAATAAATTATTAAAATGTTAAGGTACACTTCACTAGATTTTCAGAGACGCTAGGTTACAGAGTACTTCATCGAGCCTTAGTCTATATTTTCTGTTCAAAGCTTTTGTATCGGAGACCAACTTGTACCAAATTATCTGATTACCATTATTACAACTAATATGATGCGAGAGAAATCTGTACAATAAAATGTTTATTTGGAACAACTAAAAATTATTTAATGATATAGATATTTACAATTATTATATTAATGACTAATCTAAGCCTATGACCGTTTTTTGCGCATCGTCACGGGTCTAGAATAGTTATAGTTTTTAAAATGAAAGATTATGACAGGTTGATCTGATCTGGCCAAATATACACTTGACCTGCGTTTCTGGGTGAAAAAAATCTCTTGAGATGGAAGAACTCAGAAGCATTAATAGAGGTAGGTATTAAACACGGGCAGGAACGATCACGCTATCGTGTAATTGTTTTAAAGGTCATACACTCGAACTTGTTTAAATACGAACTTTACTTGTATTTAACCCTTAAAGTTCACTCTGAAATTAAAAATAAAAAAATCCTGTTTGCTTCGAAAGCATCACGTTGTTTACAATTGAGACTGGGCACATCATATTGTAAAGATTGGTCATAGTATCTGTGACGGCCAGAGAACTTCATACACATTCCATATAATGAAACAGTTGAGCAACTCCGCAGAAATAAGTTGGCAGATTAGTCGATTCAGTGACACATTTGTCCTGACGTCCACTTAAAATAACCTAATAACTCACATACGGCGAACATGAATAAAGACCAATAACGAAAGTGGTCAGTATAATGCCTAAAAAACAAATAAACCGTAATACATAAATTTTGATCAAGCAACAACATTAGTGAAAGTTGTGATTAAACTGAAATTTATCCTAAACGGAAATGACAATTGGCATTCGTGGTTACAGCAGAGACCATGAGTAATTTAATTATTTTAAAGTTTTTAAGTTGCTTTAATCAGTAACATTTTAGTGAAAAGCAGATCCGTGTTTTTTCAGCCGCAAAATTTATCAATTTTTTTAAACTATGAAACGCTATGGAAAGTAAACGTAATAAATGTATTATGGCAATTAATTTGGTAGCAGTTGCTTAGCTATTAAATTGTAGACATAACCACGAATTTCTTCTAATTGGTATCTCTGGTCGCTGTTTTGTGAGCGAAGGCTGACACGTGACAGGGATATCCAGCCAATAGCTATCGAGGTGAGTGGATGAGTGACCTTACGAAATTATGTAGTAGACTAGCATAAGCCCGTAACCGTTTTTTGCGTATTGTCACTGGTCTAGAATACTTCCGGTTTCTAGGATGAAAGATTATGACAGGTTGACCTGATTTGACCAAATGTAAACTTGACCAGTGTTTCAGGGTGAATAAAATCTCTTGAGCTTGAAGAACTCAGAAGCATTAATAGAAGTAAGTATTAAACACGAACAGGGACAATAGCGCAATCGTATAATTGCTTAAATAGATACTTGTATTTGACCCTTAAAGTTTACTCTGCAAAATTTAAAAAAATTCCTGTTTGCTTCGTACGCATCACGTTGACTTTTATTGAGACTAGTCAAACACTCATAATGTAATCATTGGCCATAGTACCTTTAATGGCTAGAAAACTTAATACACATTCCATATTATTAAACAGTTGAGCAGCTCCGAAGAAATGAATTTCCTTAATACTCGATTCTGTAACATATTTGGTCTGATGTTCACATAAAACAACCTAATAACTCACGTACAGCGAACATGGACAAAAGCCATTAATGAAAGTGGTCAGTAAAATCCCTAAAAAGCAAATAAACCGTAATGCATAAACTTTGGTCAAGCAACAACATTAGTGAAAATTTTAATTAGATTGAAATGTTTCCAAGCCGGAATAACAATTGTCATTCGTGATTACAGCAGAGGCAACGACCAATTTTTTAAAAGTTTTTTTAAGTTGCTTTTCATCAGCAACATGTTACTGAAAAGCAGATCCACTTTTTTTTCAGCCACAAAATTTGGCAATTTTTTTTAACTATGAAACGCCACGAAAAGCAAACTTAATTACTGTAATATGGCTATTAATTTGTTATTAATTGCTTAGCTATTAAATTGTGGACACAACCACGAATTTCTTACAATAGTATCTCTGGTCGCTGTTTTGCGAGTGAAGGCTGGCCCATGACGTCATCATTTTCCAGCCAATAGCTCTCGAGGTGAGTGAATGACCTTATGAAATTATATAGTAGATTTATTACTATTATCATTTTACGTTGCATTTGTTGAATTTTGATCATATGTTTTTGTAATCAAAACTTTATGGTAACTGGATTAGGAAATATATATTTCAAGTTTAATATGATCCAGATACCTCATGAAGACTGCAGAAATTCTAGTATTAGATTTCGAGGTCGAAATCTGTGGATAACTTTGTAAAGATAAATTGATCTCTTAAGAATTCGACCAGCTTCTTGGTTATGTCTAAGGCAAAGTAGACTACTTACAAAATTTCTACTTAAAATCATAGGTATTTTATCATTAACTTTATGAAGTAAGGCAGCTCCTTATACTACATACGGTAATAATAAATGATAAAATGATGTAAATAATAATATCACCTAACTTTTGATTAGGATAAATGTATACTATAACAATCCTAATGTTTTACTTATTTTAAATTCCACATTGAGCCATACACATGTCGTCTACTGTTAACGCCATTAAAACCATGCACATTGGGTCAGCGCATACGCGACACGTTACGCCGCATGCGCATTACATATGTAACTATAACGCGTAACGCTAGCGAATGTTTCTCTTCCGCGGCAAAAGAAGTTTCATTGTAATAATTTTATAAATTTCTTCAACCAATTTGAAGAGTTCTGCAACTTACATTTTCTCACAGAAATAACTGAATCTTAATCAACAATGGTCGTTTACGCAAATGACCTGGAATCAAAAGTGATGTCCTTCTAAAGATTTGTTGTGTGAGAGGCGTCTGAAGGGTTTGTGCCCACAATCCTTGAAGTTGAAGGTATTATACCTTCAGCGTGAGATAAATCCACTCTGATGACACTCAACCTTGAAAAATCAAGCTCATGGTGGCCAAAGACATCTAAACATGAAAAGTGTTACAGACGACTATCATAAATGTTCAAACCACCATTATAGGTAATTACTGGGGAAATAACAGGTTGCAACATGTTTTTAATCCAGCGGTAATGAAATTTACTACTAACGTCGGTTAACTTCAACATGTTGATATGTATATCACGTTTGTCTGCAGTGTGGTATAAGGGAGTTAAAGTTATTTTTTTATCTTTACTGTTTGGTTCTATACCAAATTTTGGCTTATTGAATAGTATGGATTTTACCTCTTGAGTTTGGAAAGTATTAGACAGTATCACAAGAGTTTCAGTACTTTCGATGTATAAACGACAATTGGAGTGTGACTCATGATATTAACTAATTTGTTCTGGGTGATTTGACGTTTTTATGTGAAAAACAAGACGCATGTAGTGTTGCTTTCAACCTTCTTTCTCCTAATGTCAAACGGGAAAGCAATTTAGGATAACCTCGATAGAATAGTTCATATTTAGCAGTCATTATGTAGAGGAAGATTAAGCGATCCAGGTAATGGCCACTATCACGTTCCTGGTAATCACTAAATTTTATCAAGAGTAATGGCTTCATATCGATTCCATACCAATCATTCAGAATAATTTACCAACCTGAACCATTGAAATGGGCGTGTACGGATTAGTGACTATATCCCGTTTTTCTTCTCTAAAAGGGAGAAAAACTAATGGACCAAAGATTCCTGGTTATTTATAGTTGGGATTTTGTATTGTACCTGATTAAACTGTACTATGGAAAGCAATTGTCCTAGCTTCAAGATTTAACTGCATTCCACTCAACTCGCCTGATACTAATATGCCCGATCCTGAAGTGGATGCATGTCAGCATGTATGCCATGTTGGGATGGACGGTGCCTGTTGTCGTTCAATGACGCTACTCCACTCCTCGGTTGAGACAAGCATCCCCATCCGACAGATGCACGGCTTCCACCATACGGTAAGCATCCCCGCCTCGGCTGTTTTCCCCTCGTTCAGAGATTACAGCTTAATGCTATGGTCGGGTGGCGAACAGTATGGTTATACATACCGTTGTAGAGCAGGCGACAGCGACATGCTTGTGTAACGATAAAGTGGCGTCTGCTAGCGGCGATAATGCACTAGCAGCTTGGTGTGGGGTAATTGTTGTTCGCCTCGGGATCAATGGATTGCAGGTTCTTCTACTAATAATTCACAAAGTCGCCATAGGGATAATCTTTCAATTTATTCACCGAACATACAATTACTAAGCCACCACCACCAACGATTATAATTTGACCGTGTATAAAAGCTATCCAGGACTTCTCCTCCAAACTGCAAGTTCTGAGCTACACTATTATCACTTGGTTTGGATGCTTTACTTCAACTCCCACGAGTTCACTGCTGTTTACGAAACACTGCAGTTTATCTGCATGACGGCGGTGTACTTATAAAGTTTCATCAGGTCCACACAATATTGCCAGAAGCACCGCCAAACAATCACTGCCCCGCGCAACCAACCGTGACCGACCTCCAAGACAGTGAGTCACAGACTGCCTTCAACAATCCAACTCACATCTCGCGTCACACTTTCAACAATCGGATTGTCCCGATTCCACCGCTAAACATGAACACACACATGGTTTTTATACTGTCTCGCCACACTTGTCCTATGCTGATAATGTGGACGGCATTTGACCTCTGTTTCCCCGTGCTGAGATGGCGGTCGGCACGCAGTTTTTATGAGCAGCAGTGATGGATATTATGATGGGCATGCTCCGGTGGACCTCGAAGCGGGGTGTCACAAATCGGGGAGTCACAGAGCTGCGACGACTATGATAGAATCCTCCCGTAGATTGTAGTCAGAGGCGGTGTTGGCAGGTTGGATCCGTCGGAGATAATACGGAACATTCAGTTTCCATGTATTTCCAAACCTCTTCAATAATTTTACTCCATTTCACATCAAATGGAATGTGTAACAACGCTTCCATGGTCTCAGCAGAATCTTCTGAACAAGACAAACATTGACTTATTATTGATATATAAATCCCCTAGTATTGGATTTGTTGTAGAAATGGACTTGCCACATCACAGTCTCCTTCCATATATGCTGAGTTCGAGAAGTTTAGAGACATCTCCAAATGTTCACTGGATCAGTTAAACTGCAGGATAGACTGGAGAAGCTGAGAAATCTATATTTGTAGGCAAAGTAGTGATCATGGCAGGAATTTAAGGATGCAGCTTCATAGGTCAACGATTCCACACGAGGAATTGTCCCAATATACCTGGAAGTACAGTATGGGGATTTTGCATGATTTATGTTTGCACCAGTATGGTTGCATGATGTAGTGGAGAGAAGGTATAAAGTTTTTAGCTGTCACGATCTATTTGACTCGCCACGAACCATTTAGTGATGTATCATGTTTCAAATTCAAAGAGGTTAGCGAACACAAGGGTAAAGTAAGCATAAACTTTTCTCCCTGCGTGTTGTGTCGTTCGGCGCAGCAAGCAAGTCCCGTAAAAAGTTTCAAGATATTGTTGGGTCCCCACAACAAAACAACTTAGTATTTTTTGTTAAACGCAGAGATTATCCTAGAATATTCTACTAGTTCTGTGTTGTCACGTTTCGAGATGAGATCGTCAAAGTGAAACCTCGCTAGGGAAGGAGACGCCAATTGAAGCACACAACGTAGTGGAACTCCGGATGCTTGCACCTGTCTTGATCTTGTTGGAAGAATCTAACGCTCTATTAGCAGAGAAATATAATTACGAAGTGATCAAATTCGTATCACTTCGAAACTTTGTAGTTAGAACCTGAAAAACTAAGATCAAATAAAAAGTTTATGGATCCAATATAAAGTCTATCTCCTTCACGCATGAAGCTCACTGCGTTTATTTGTACTGATAGCTTATTTATTAAAGGAAATAATTAAAAATCCGGTTAACAAATTGTGATTGAGATTACTGTCGTTATATTCCAGATAATTAACATAAAATCGTTAACTTAGTTTTTATAGGGTAAAGTCTATTACATTAAAAACTTATGATCTTCATTCATATGCAACTGCACAACTTTTTATTGTAAGCTCCACATTTTATTACTTTTGTCTTAATCACAGTCTTTGCCAAGATTTTCAATGAGTTTTTGAATCAGCCCACCACATTTTCTAGTATTAATTTTAACCAAGACTCTGCCATTATATTACATTTTTTTCGTGTATCTATATTAAGTCTGCAAATCTTATTACTTTGTCAATTATATGCATACTTCTAAAGTTCACCAGTAACACCCTTATTAATCGCTTTGTGATATTTTCAGCATTAACCTCCTACTTCCCAGTTCTGCTCCAGTCAGTTATTGTTTCAGCAGCTTCATCTATTTCTTTAAAATTTGTGATTTTTTCCTATCGTGGATGTACAATCATTATTACTTAGATGATATATTTTCGTCCCATCACCAGCAGCCCTTAACCAAAAAGAGAAAAGGCTAAGTTAACGGTATTACTACGTAATGGATACAATAATTTTCATTCCAGGGATGCCTACACTTTTTAATATCGTGTTAAATATGGTACACATTACGTATAGCTCGTCACTTCGACTCGTAAGCTTTTAATACTATCGGCCGAATTACTGTTGCTGAGCAAATTATTGCCATGAGACTGCAGCTTTGGTTCCTATCTGACTGACGTTACAGCTATTCGAGACGCATTTTGAATATGCAGTAATACCGGTCTGTTGGTAGTTCCGTGGGTAAAATGTTTGATGTCATAACTCGGGATCGCAGGACTCCAAGAATTTTTAAGAGCTTCGTTTCTTCATATGAGTATGCCACGATGTTCCGTGGTTCAGATCTCACATTAATCTGTAGGTGCAGCAGCTACGACAAAGGCGAAAACTGGTGTGAAGACTAACTGCCACTATCGCAATTAAATTAAAAATAAAATAAAACAATTTTACATTTTTAATTACTCAGCTTCCAGGCGCAATGTTTTGAACCGCATTTTCGAACTTTCAGCGGCAAAACATTATTGTAATTCCATAATTAGATTGCCACTTGTCATTCATACAGTTCTAGGCGTTTTCTCCTTTGTAAATAATTTACTCTAAGCTATAACAATAAATAATTCTACGGAATGTCATAAAAATTTAAGTGGTTATTAGAGGCTGTTGATAAAAAATTGTGTTGATGTCAGAGGTGTTTTGTGCGGAAATTTAAAACTCTGTTATTGAGATGGCTGATATTCTCTTAGAGGACTCCATCCAAAGGAGTCATATAGGCCTACATTAATTTTACTTGTTTCCATTAAAAACCATTAGTCAAATTTCATGTTCCGTAATTTGCTCATAATATCGAGATCGGAACTTTTCAGACCACTGTCAGACTAACAACTTCCATTGCTATCAAAACAATATTTGGAGGTTTTTCTCCATCAAAACATATTTGTTTAAACTTCGCCTGAGACTTATATCACGTAGAGGTTGCGCATATCGCAGAGACAGGAGCGGAATTTTTTCCGATGTAAATAAACACTGTTCATTATATTAAGCTGAAAACTGCAATGCAAGTACTGTACTCGTTAAGGCTGTGTTTAGATTGAAGATTCTGAAACGGCGTTGCAGAACGTGAGTCCTAAGACTCCACCGAGGCAGGGTCTTCACATTGTCAACAACACAGTGCCTGCTCTGCAGAGAGAGGATGCGGTAAGATCCACAACACTTGCTTACCTCCTTATCACTGCTGCTTCCTTCCTGTTGTGGTGGAACATATTTCGTAAAATTGTAGAAGCTTATTTCTCATAAATATTGTATCAAAGAACTCTTTAACATAGCTCGCAGAAAATGGTTTGTCATGCAACAGTGCTCAAAAAGTACTTATTTTTTCATTAACAAGCTGCGCCCGCGAATTAATCACGCAAAATTTGAAATTTGTTCTGTTAATTCACAAATAAGTAGCCAAAGAAATGTCAGCTGTGTAGAATAAAATCAGAGGAGCAGCTTCGTTTATTCACCTTTCTTGGATCTCCTCTTCTAGAGAAACTATCAAAGAAATGTAGGCTGGGTAGGATTAAGAACAAAATCGGCACTCTCTTGTCCTCTTTCTTTGATATCTTCTCTACATGTATGAAACACATTTTTGTGCATCGTTATTTCTATTCCCCATAGAAATTTCCAATAATTTTGAAGATTTTGTGGTTGATGATGACAAAAAAGCACAGTTTAATGTGGTTCACATGGCTTAACTGCAAGCTGTATTTGAAGTGGTGCTTATTTAGTGTGTGTATGAACAGATTTATTTATATTTATGTGTATAAACTATGATATAAAATCCCTAATTGAATCGATTCTTTATATTTTGTAGGACTTAAAAATACTGTGACCTCATATTTTGGACTCATTAACGACGAGCAAGCTTCCGCCAGATAGTATTAAATGGATAGATTGTACTACAAAACAATTAAATTAGAGGGATTCTCATGGAAACATAACGTAAGCTATCACTGTATACAGTTTTCTTTGTGGCGAGGTCATTAGAGGCGGGATGGGACTGGGGACAAGTAATGGGAAGGAATTCGGCCATGGCCTTTTAAGTGAAGCATCGCGACATCCACCTGGAGTGATTTGGGGAAACCATGGAAAACCCAAATCTGGTTGCCCATTCACGGATTCGAACCGCCGTCCTCCTGAATTCGAGGCCAGAGCGTTAACCGCTCACCCACCACGCTCTGTGAATATAGTTCGGATGAAATGGTTGGCCTTTGCATGAAACGTGTAAATAGATACGAAATTCCAAAATTTGCTGGTTTGACCTGTTTATCATTTACGAAATAATGAAGTAATAGGGATACACAGTATCCCTCATGTTCACTGATGACATGAGCTATCTCTACGGAAAGTTTTTCTGAACTCAATTTATTAATTTTTGTGTGAGGCGCGCACACACAAGCAAGGATTCCAAAATTTACTGTTTTCGCGTCTTTATCATTGAGAACTATGTTACTGAACTAAATAAAAAGTATCGTGCATGTTAATTAATGATACTAGCCATATTTGGTCTATGCGTTCATTAGTTCTTGCGAGATGGAAGTACAGACATACAGACTAAAATTTTAAAATAGATGGTTTTTGCCTCTGTATAATCTGGAACTATGTTAACTGCCTGGATAAAGAATATCCTAAATCCTATCACTACGTGAAGTTTTATTAAAATCAGTTCATTAGTTCTTTCGTGATGCTTGGTAAGAGAAATATTTCAAAATTTACTGTTTTTGACCTTGTATCATTGAAAATTTTGTAACCTAAAAGATATTCTGATCACCGAAATAAGCTGTCAGTGTATGAAGCTTCGTTAAATTCCGTGTATTAGATTCAACGTGATAAGTGGACAGGCAGACACACAAAATTTTCAAATTTTACGATTTTATCATCAGTAGTGTTCATAGTAATTATTATTATTATTGCAATAAAATTCATCCATAGACACAACATTTCTTTAATTTTATTCTATGGCATAGATTATAATGGACCATATACCAGGGAGACAGTTTTTTTGCTTTCTGTTTCGCTGTTTGGGGTAAGTTCTTTAACATATTCCTTCATAATTTTTTCCTTCATCTGCCTCCTTCAGTTACTAATAAAATCTTTTTGACTCCTTTGCGCCTAAATGAAGCGCTGGTTTGAGCGTGGCATAGCTTGCGAATGTCAAGTGTGATTGTAGAAGGCGTTATTGATACAATTTGTGATCTTGCCTCCTACCTATTGAGAGCTATCTGAACAACAATGCTACATCATTGGGATTTTAGGGCCGAAAGCAATGCAGGTAGCTCCACATGCCACATATGAGCGAGACAACGCCCAGCCACATGTGCCGAGGAATGGTGAGGCCACTGCTTCCTTGGTCTGCACGCCTGACATGCCGCCCATTGAACATGTCTGGGATTTACCGTAGTTGATCGGCAACTTGTTCGTTCGGGTTTTCCTGCTATCACTGTTGAGGCTTTTAAATAAATAATTTTTTTTTATTTTTTAAATGGCTTTTGGCTTCTAGGCCAGACAGCCAACTCAAGTGTATTTTGAATCATCCAGTGTACTTCATTGCTTCACAGTGTATTATTTTCAAGTGGTTCTAGACACAACACGATGGACATGACATAGAAACAACACATACACTAAACACCCATGCCCTCGGCCGGACTCGAACCGGCGACCTGGCACGTGGAGCTAATACTCTAGCCCCTACGCTACCGAGGCCGGCCTGGTGAGGCTTTGTGTCCCCCACGCTCTCTTTAATTCACTACCACGCCGTCTAGAAGCTCTGATGGCAGCTTCATACCGCTCTGAATTCTGTCGGTCAAAATGCATGTAATGCTCTGGAATTATGATGAATTGTGTATTGTCATGTCTCTAATCTGTGAAATAAATTTCATTATAGTCACATGTCTCCTTTTTGATGTTGTAATTTTCACATCCAGTAGTGTTCTACCGATTTTCTTCTCAGTCCTCCTCACTGAGTTTGTCTTAAACACACCCAGAAATCTCTTCACCATATTCCTATCTATCGATATTCTCCCAATCCAACTCCTTTATGGTCAATTACTGGCTTTATCCTAGCTGCTCTCTTTGCACCTCTTATGTATTTGATATCACCACATGCCCAATTTGATTTAATTTAAAGAGTTTGCTATCGAATGATATGCCAATATACGTTAGACCTTCAATGACCTGTTGCCCCTCCTTTGCAAAACATCTTTAATTTTATATCTCTAAATCTTATTAGATGACTCGTTTTGGCATGCATCATTGATCATGTTTACCTAAATATTCAGTCTATATCCTCTCTAGATGCATCATTATGTAACTTTCTGATGGTAAATCAACAATTGCATTATTTATTATAATAATAAAGAGCAATAAACCCTACACGCTGCCCTGTGGCATTTCTGATCTCAGTTCCACCTCCGTTGATATTGTATTTCTCATCCTTTCAACATTTTCTCCACTCAACAGAAACTCATTCTGATCACCTCGACGCTTTTAACCTTATTCAATGAATACAAAACAAATATAAAAAAGTTTAAGATCGTGCAAGTAAACATCGCTTTCGCAAAAATTTTAAAAATTAAAATCGCACAACTATATTTGCGATGAAAATATTTGATGCTGCTGTTTTGATCAAAGATAGCTTGATTTTTTAAAAAATTATTTCCAGTTAGATAATAAAAGATAAAACTTAATGTATCCGTAAAGTAGATGTCTTTTTCGAAATACACAAGGCTAATATTTTTTTCAGAATCTGTGAAAAATAAAATTAATTAAGAAAGGAAGGTTCACTCCTCACTCACATCGATAGCAATTGGCAATCACGCTGTGACGTCACGCGCCGGGAATCCATTTCCGGAACAGGAATGAGGTTATGACCCTCATGGATTGCCAGAATACTTTCATAGAGTTTGCTTTTCGTAGCATTTCTTTTTAAATTAATTACACCAATTTATTTAAAAATATACGTCAAAATGTTATGGCTGTAAATATATTGAATAAAATTGTGTTTTAGGATTCCGTTATGTACTTTCTGTTGTTGCTATTTTTCAACCACTACTGTCTGCACGCTCTCGTCCCTCTATAGGTATTTAATTGGATATCATACATGAGGTTAGGGGGCATCCATAAATTACGTGAGGTCAAATGGGGGAGAGGGGGGTGCGGCGAAATCTCACCAAATCTCACCCGGAAGGGGTCTACGGAACTCTCACGTGAGGTTTTGAATTTTTTTTTCACATAGTAGAGCTAAACAAAAAAAGTTACAAATTGCGCGAAAAGCGATTTTAGGGAGGAATTTCGTCGAAAAAACGGATTTTGAAGGGTGAGACCTAAAAACAATTTGGGGGGGGGTGTTCTCACGGACCAGATCTCACCAGAGGGAAGGGGGGGGCCGGAACCATATCTCACGAAATCTCACCAGAGGGGAAGGGGGGGGGGGGTCCGGAAATCCGGAAAAACACCTCACGTAATTTATGGATGCCCCCTTAGGGCTCTTAAATGTGAAATGTCTGAAAAACTAAACAATATATTCACTTCTCATATAGATAATTAATATTACTCATTGTTAAATCACTGTCACCAAATTAGTAAATGTGTCGAATTGTAAATGTATGTATAATGTATATGTATAACGTAGAAGTAAACATTATTTAATTTCTCAAAAATACTTTTTTTTTAAATATAATGACTTTTACTCTTATACACTTAAATTCTGAATCATTAACATCAGAAGGTACAGTTTCAAATTATATTCCGAAAAACGATATATTATGAACGCTCAATAAAACCACAGGTTGGCAAACTACTGTCTCGGGCCAAATCGGGCCCGTCGAGTTTTTCAGAAACAGTTTTGACCACTCTATAACAACATGTTTTTATTTGTTTTTAAGTATAGAAATAAAGTGTATAAATATTATATACGTTAAAATATTACTTCCTGATAAAAAAAAACTCTTTTTGCTTCTACTTTTTGAATGGAAGGACCTATTAAAAATGTACCTATTCAATTTTGCAACCTGACCGATCAACCCTCTTTTTTTGTAATCTGGCCCTTTCCAAAAAAAAAAAAAAAAACAAAGTTTGCCAACCCTTGATTTTAATCATCATAGATCGAAATCACAACAGCATTCTCAAAGTTATTTGGAAATCTATTCTGGTTTTGGGCAGCACTTTGGCTTAAAGCGTTTCCTTTGAAAACAATGGTTTTTTTTTACTGTGAAGAAAGTCTTCGTCTTCTTAGCATTAATCCCGCATTGCAGGGTCTGCTTTACTGGACTTTTTTTTTTTCATTTATGCCGACCGTGTGCATCTTCAGGTGAGGCATTGACTAGATTCATGTTTTCCCGCAAGGTATCCAGCCATTGCTTCCTGGGTTTCCCTCGTGGTATTCGGCCCTTCGGTCTTATGTCGAGTGCTGTTCTCGCCACAGAGGTGTCATTGCTGCGTAGTACATCGCCGTATCATCGCAGACGATTCTCACGCATTACTCAGTGATTGGAGCCACACCAAATGCCACCTGAATGTTCTCATTCCCAATGTAGTCCAATCTAGTGAGTCCCTGTGCCCAGCGAATCATCTTTATTTCCATTACATGCAGGTATTGTTCATGTCTTTTCATGACTGGCCAAAATTTGGTTCCATTCCGTGCCACTGGTCCAACGATGGTTCTGTAAACCTTTGATTCAAGGTACAGTGGCATCTTCCGGTCAGAAAGTACTTCTGTGTCCTGACACCACTTCATCCAGGTCATATTGAATCTGTTTTGAACCATCTGAACAGTGTACTGTTTCCAGGTATTTGAATTCAGATGACTTACGTAGTTCAACACCATCGCTTGGAACTTCACGCTCCATGTACTCGGTCTTCCGTACAGTAAGTCTCATGCCGTATTTACCGATGGAAGTTTTCAATCGTTGGATTTGTTGTTCCAATTCTTGTCTAGACTCGCAGGCGACCATGATATCATCAGCATAGACCAAAGTCCAGGGGCGTGACGTGAGCAGTTCTGTAACTATAGTGTCAAGACAGATAATAAACAGGAGTGGGGACGAAACTGATCCTTGATGCACACCAACTTTGATGGGAAAAGAGTAAGAATTCCCTACGGCACATCGAACATAGCTGGTGACATTATGATATAGCAGCTGGATCCATTTATCATATACCTCTGATACCCATGCTGTCTGAGTGAGTAACAGATTAGATCTCTAGTTACCCTAACGAACGCCTTTTCAAGATCTAAAAAGCTATGTGCTGTGATTTTCTCCTTTCAAGGTGCCTTTCCATCAAAAGACGTGTGGCATGGATGTAGTCAATCGTCTCTGTGTCTTTCATGAAACCACACTGATTAGGGACAATTTTAAGTATGCTTCAGAGGCGTGTATCCACAATGAGCTCAAAAATCTTCATTGTGCGGCAAAGCGGGCGAATCTGTCGATAGTTGAAGGAGTCTAGCACATCACCCTTTCCAAAGATGTAATGAAACACAGAATCTTCAGATGGTATTGAAGGATGTGGAAATTCTTCGTTACTGATATTTTCAAAGTGTAGTTGCCATTGGCTGAGGATCTCGGTCGGTTTCTGTAACAGTTTTTGGCTTTCTTCCATTATGGTCATCACATTCCCAACATCTTGAGTGGAACGGTGACGACTCTTCACTAGCCGGTAGATGATTTTGGCTCCTTCTGGGATATTTAGCTCATTGTTCATGTTCCTATAATTGTATTCTTGCAACTTCCTGTTTAGCCACTGACTTCGGTGGTATATATTTCTGGCGATCGGAATCAAGTTCTGAGTTAAGCCAGGTTTTATAAGCTAACTTCTATATCTTAACGGCATCTTGCACCTGATCATTCCACCACCACACTTCTTTGTTGATGAAACGACTTCCAGGTTTTGCTGTGCCCATGATATTGGTGGCACAGTTTTTAATATGTTTTTTGACTGTTGTCCAAATTTCGTCAACATGGCGAATATGTTCTGCCGTTTTTAGGGAGCATATAGATGGATGTGATGCTGCTTTAATTTCTACAAATTAATTCGTTCCGATGTAGACGTAAAGCTTTTCTTGTGGTGTTCGAAGCAACTCCTGAAACTGAGTAGAGGCGGATGATGTAATGGCGCGATGTTGTCCGATGGCAAAACTTTTGCATCAGTTACAAAATTAAGGTCACCTCTTCGAATTAACCAACAATCAATCTGCGTATTCCTTCAACCGCTGCTAAAGGTAATGAGATGCGATGGACGATTTCTGTAAAAGGTGTTAATCACAGCTAAATCCAGTGCCTCTTCACATTCTGGGATTATGTTCCCACCCTCATTTAGCTCTCCAAAACCCTGCCGACCATGTAGTCTATCAAAACCGTTTCTATTCTTTCCAATATGTTCATTCATGTCTCCGCCAAAGAAGAGTAGTTCATTTTCTTCAACAGATTGCAGATAGTTTTCAAGGTTATTCCAGAATTCCTCCTTTAGATCATCTGAGCACCTAATTTCGTAATGTTTCTGTGCTACAAGTGATTTTGAGAGACATCGATCGGTCAGAAAGATGGTTCACCTCAGTAACATTGTTTCGGAACTCACAGAGATAGCTTCGCCGTTCCTGTCTGCTGTCTTTCTGTAATAGAGGAACTTGCATCCATCACCAATATCCTTGGATCTTGAGCCAGTGCATTTGGTTCAATATCTACTCGCCGGGTCTTTAATGCATCAGCGAGCTCTCGGTATCGAACCTTTAAAGTAGCGATGTTAATGGTAGCCATTCTAATATGTTGGGATCGCCTCTTCAGGCCACCCAGTTCTTGAGTGGTTAGCCACACAATCGGACGATATTGATGCGCGTCGTTTACAGCGGCAGACACTCTACCTGTTGCCATAATATTCTCTTTGTCTATCATCAGGCGACGTTTAAATTTCGCTGAGTCTGACGCCTTGCATTTTAGAGCGACTGCCAGCATATAATTCGGCTGCCCCTAACAAGGGGATACAAACGTCGTTTGTAGCCGCCCGCGTCGGATCAGACGCTACTTTTGGACCACCACGTGTATTTCATTTCCCCGCCACCTCCCATATCTGGGAGGCATTCCCCGATCCGTTACCTGAGGAGGTGCCAGATGGGAGACTGTAAAGAAAGTAATTTCAGTTATAAACTCATAACCACTATTGCGACACATTTTGATACTAATGAAACGTTTGAGCTTTTTAGTTGACAACGCTGTGGAATCTTTAAAATATTCCGTTAGCATACAATCTCAAATACACAAGTAATAATTTTTTTTTTGAAAAAAAACCTGGTTCTTTAAAATAAGAATAAGTTAAGCCTAGGCTAGAAAATGATGCATATAATTCAGTGATACCCAAAATAAAATAAAGGACAGTTATAACTATTTGATTTAGGGGGAAACAATTAGTAAAAGTATTCGAACTAAATTCCATGATGAATATTAACAAATTAAACTTGAATCAGTACACTGAACTGCAAAAATTCTTTTAAAAAATTGGTTTTCAACATTCAGCATGAATGATGCATTATTTGAGTCACAAAAACTTGTCCTAAGAATATCTGTGAACTAAGGCTGGGAGTCAGTTTAAAAATCTGTGTGTTCTCATAATGTGAGCAGACTATATATTCACCAGAAAAAACTTGGTGGATCAATATTTTGAATGTAGCAATTAACTTAGACCATTATAGATATATTTTTAAATATTACTTAATTTTGGAAATCAAATGTATTTTAAATGCTGGAAATGGTATTGATTTCGGTTCCTGAGTAACTAATGTGTAATCATTCACTAGTAATATTTCTAGTAGTGAGAGTGATGTCACGTATTTCTCTTCATATAAGACAATGCTGCCATACAAATTCCTATTTAGTCATTGGTTTTTAGGTATGTAGTATATGTGATAAAGCATGCTAAAAAGAGCCGAAAATATTAAGTCAGATTATATTGTATTCTACATATTGTAATGCCAGGAATATATTTAAACGAGAAGGAAATTGTTTGCGAGGTAGTTGTGGGAAAAAAATTGATAATATTAGATTTCACTTGTTTTGCGAAGAATTTATTATTGTTAGTACATTAGCGAAGAAAACACAAACGGACATTTTTAATCATTGACTACAATTAATAGTTCTGTAATATATATTTCACTGTAGTAATCAGGCTGCTAAAAATTGAAGGTATGAGATTTGTGAATTTCAGATCAGGACGTTATTCATATGATAAATAATTCCAGAATAAGTTTTTATACTTTCATTCGTACTATAAGGAAACCATTGGGATAGAAAGAAGCATATGCTTAAGTATGGGTTTTAAATAAATTAAATTCATATGTTTGTTTCGTTGGTGAGTAACTATTTGATAGTAAACACATTTTTGTTGTTTCAGTGACAAAAGATAGTACAAGTTTAAGTTTTATTTAGGATGATGATTATCAGAACACAAAATAAAGGAGTATGTTTTTCTAGAGTTGATTAACTGTGTTTTCATTGGTTCAGATTTTTGGACATAACTTTTTATCCGTTTCTCACTGAAATGACGGTATTTCGAGAGAAAAAAAAAGGTTAATATTCAGTGCTCAGTTATTGGACGGACAAAATTATTATTGCTTTTGGTAGAGAAAAATCCGCGATTTTTTTACTCTATGTGAAAATTCTCGACTGCTAACAAGATTATCAATATGAGCAAGCATAGTGACAGAAGTTAGTTTAAAGAGAAAAACACGTGAAATCAGCAAATAGGGAACAGCTTTGACCCGCTGGGCCAGTGGAAAGAGGAGTGTGTAGAGGCTCAGGGGCGCATGTTGTCGAGCGTCCAGATGAGGAAGTCTGCCAAGCGGGTGTAGACGCCGGGCATGGTGGAGGCGCCGCAGCGCTTCGAGCCGAACGAGACGACCCCCAGCAGGTAGTAGCGGGGCCCGCAGCCGGCGACGGCGTCCACGCGCATGAGCGGGCCGCCGCTGTCGCCGCCGCACGAGTCCTGCCCCACGATGCCGCCCACGCACATCTGCGTCGGCCCGATCGTAGCGTACGCCTCGAACATCTCTGCGCAGCCCTCGTTCGACACGACCTGCAGCGTGATGGTCTGCAGGATGGAGCTGGGCCGCGGCTTCTCTGCGAAACACCCACAACAAACGGAATTCGCCAACCAATGGTCACTCTGGAATAAAAATATTCCTAGAAGGAATAATGTCTTCGGCGACTTTTCCTAAAGTGTTTTGGGGAACCAAAAATCGTTAAATGATGTATAAGTAACCGTAAAACTGACACAGCGGTATTGTCATTGACCTTTAAGGCTCAATCGAACAGAAAGCGGACTGAACGCGCTGGCAGAACGCGGCGGATAGATAGCAGTTTGCCGAACCTGTAGTAGTCGAACAACTAAAGGGCGGACCATCGTTGAAGCAGTCGTAGACGAGGGAAGGCGTAATTCATTTTTTTCGTCCCCCTATATCCATTAGTTATTGCGTCGAAAAAGAATTGTTTCTCGCTTAGGGGAGTTCCAGACGAAAAAGAAAATGGGTCCGCGAAATTAATGGAAAATGAGAAGAGTTTCGGGAAATTCTCAGACTGTACACTGAGCTGAGTATTTAGAAGATAGTTTTTAAGCTTAATTTTGGATGTAGCCTATCAATAAGGTCTACACAATCTGATACAACCAGTAATACCGGGAGAAAGCTCTATACATGTATGTTGTCAAAACTATGCATTGCCTTTACAATTTCGTAAGACTTTACACGAAACAATTAACTGAAACTGAACTGCAATATAACACAAAAATAACAAATCAACCCGCTAATGCTTTCTCAACTGCAAGTGGATTGAGAGGAAGATCAACTGATGCTGCCTATACTATTCGAAACCATTGTTTAAATTAGTTCCACAACCGTAGGCACTGCCAATGTTAGCCGCAAACTTGCCGCGGACGCCGGCCTCGGTAACGTAGGGGCTAGAGTGCTAGTAGCTCCGCGTGCCGAAGGCCGCCGGTTCGAATCCGGCCGCGGGCATGGATGTTTAAGTGTTGTGTGTCTGTGTGAATGTCCTGTCCGTCCTGTGGCGTCCATACATTGGAAAAATACAATATATACTGGATGACGACTAATACACTGAAAACTACAATAATTACATTGAGCTAGCTGTATGGCCTCCGTTGCCAAATGCCATTTAAAAAAAAAAAAAAAAAAAAAAAAAAAAAAAAAACAACAACAACCTTGCCGCGGACAAGGCCTCCGCCGCGCAGCAGGCTGCACGCGCTATTTCACTAGGACGATGTAATCCATCAACCACAGAGTCCGCGGTGTACTGTTCGCACATAGGCTTCTTTCTGTTGGTATGGGCCCTTTGATCTAATAAATACGTAAAATTTTCAATATCAAACTTAAACGACTTTACACGTTAAACTGGCCGTCCTACCACTGACTGCTCGGTTAGGACGCCTTCGAGATGGTCCGACCAACCATCAGGTATTCGATTAAGTTATGTTTTGTATATAAAATACTTAATTTTTAATTTTTTTCAAGTAAACTTCATTAGATGTAATTAGATCAGTCACAACTTACGTATATCATAGACTCCCCAACCAGCCACTTCTGTTGGTAGGCCCACATAGTTCTTATTTAGTAGTTCTCCGTAGATAATGCATATCGGCATCACGTAGTCTGGAAAAAAAACAAAAAAAAACGAACGTAACACATTTATTTCAAGTAAAGTAACATTCTATGGATCATCTAAACACAAGTTTTAATTTTGTAAATACTTTTGCGTCATACTGGATCGCTGTCTGTGTAACAGAAAGGTGTAAGAAGGAATGAGGTTAGTCAAAATGCAGTAATCCCTTGTTACAGTTATTTAATAGCTTTTTAGTTAACACAATTTTTTTTTTGGTGCAACACATTGAAACTTATGATCACATTTTTATCCCCGAGTTCACCGAACCATGTTACCACTAGACATTCCCTTGCAGTAGATGTTTGCAAGTTACTTTTGTTTTACATCAGTCTTTGCATAAATTTCAAACAATACTCATATACTAAACCAAAACACATACCAACACAATACCTGTTGAAGTTTCTACACTCTTTATTGGCTGAATTGAAAAGTCCGGGTGGATGAGGAAGAATTTTATATGAGTTGAAACCCCCTTTGTAAGGTGAAAATAATGATAGCTCACAGAGCAAAATCTTGTTCTAAAAATTAGACAATGCAAAGAATAATAAACAAGCAATACGCATAATCGATAGAAGGAGAAAATTCCTTGATGTTTTTAAATGCTACATTTTAAACAAGCTTAGCCACTGTAACCACCATTCTTGATTCGACCATTGGTTCTAACTTTACTTCCTACATTCTCACACTCGTTCTTCTGTTCTTGCTTCAAATTTTGAGTGAGAATTTATTATTATAGTCGTCAGTTCTGCTCCTGAAACATATTCTTTTGATTTAACTTACATTTAATCCGAACTACTATACCAATATTTTTTCAACACTATTCATTATTTATTGTATGCTTTCTTTCTATTAAACTAGTTCTCAAACATCGCGAGTAGATTATACCCTACCGATATTTTGTCCTTGAACATTCATATACCAGTATAGAAATATATAAATGTCTGTATATGTTTATATTAGTAATTGCAAACTACAACTTGTTTCGTTTTGTCTCTAATTTTAATACAATCTTACATTTCTTATAATGATTATATATTAGAGAGTCCAGAATTCCATTTAGCACACATTGCTAAGAAAGACAATTATGCAAGGAAATTTTTACTAAGCATTTGCTGCAATATGCATTATTGACACATAAGAATCAAAATGTTTGCTTAGCTAAAGGTCTATCTCTGGAATCTAGTGTAGAAAAAAGGAGTGGTGCGTCCTCCCTATTGCGTCAGGAAAGTAGTGTTACCCAGCAGTTACTGCAAAAACCACCAGGACGAGCAAAGTTGTTTAATGGACGGAAAAAAGCTCAGGACAGCGAGTTACTACGAGCTCGCAGGTTTTTACAGGTACTAATATTTGGATGAGAGAAATCCTCGCTTGTTGTCACAGAGACATGAGTGGCGATTGCACATTGCATGAGTTAAACAATTTTGGGCATATAATCTTTAACACACTAGCGGTTGGCTGGTATTATTTAGCTCGAAAGGCAAGAAATGGAATAGACATGACATGAGTTCCACAATCAGTCCAAAGGCGGGGATAACAACACACAAATTGGATAAATGAGGAGTGTGGGAGACATGTATGAGCGAACAGAAAATTATATAATCTAAAATCTACTACATAATTTCCTAAGCCCACTCAGTTATCTCTATAGCTATTGGCTGGAGAACGGAGTCACGTACATTTTAATGGCTAAGTAACTGCTACCAAATCAATTGCCAGATTACTCATGGTCTCTGCTGTAACCGCAAATGCCAATTGTCATTCCAGCCTAGATTACAGTTTAATTAAAACTTTCATTGATGTAAACATTACGGTTTATCTACTTTTTACGTATTTAGTGACCACTTTCGATAATGGTCTTACTTCAAGTTCGCTGTTCGCGAGTTATCAGATTATTTAACGTGGACATAAGACCAAATATGTTACTGAATTAATATTTTGGAATGTGTATTAAGTTCTCTGGCCGTTACAGGCACTGACCATGGATTACATTATGAGTGTTTGCCCAGCCCCAATAAAAAACAACGTGATGTCTTTGAAGCAAACAGTATTTTTTTTTTTTTTTTTTTTTTTTTTAATTTTTTTTATTTTGCAGAGTGAACTTTAATGGTCGAATACAAATCAAGTTTGTACTTAAGCAAGTGCAAGTCTACGACCTTTGAAACAATTATAGGATAGCGCGATCGTCCCTGTCCGTGCTTAATACCTACGTTAACAGTTCTTCAAGCTCAAGAGATTTTATTCTCCCTAAGGATGAAACACAGGTCAAGTTCGTATTTAATCAGATCAGATCAACCCGTCATAATCTTTGACCCTAAAATCTGGAACTATTAAAGACCCGTGTCGATATGCTAAAAACAGTCACGGGTTACACTAGTTTAGCAATAAGTTCACATATACGACGAATCAAGCTGCTAAGGCAAGAAAAGTGTACCGTAATAGGTGCTAGACAGACTGAGGAGCAGAAAGACTATGTGTTAGAATCTTGAAGAGAGAGTTTCAAGGATTACAGTACTAGCTTCTTAGCGACATAGTTAAAATCAGGAGATTTTCATAATACAACTGTCACTTGGAAGTTTGGCTCACACATTTTGAAAATGTTTCGAAATGTATTTTGGACTTAGTAAGGCCAAATATGAAATGTCTGTCATGCCCACACACAAGCGCGGACTTACGCTGCAACGAAGCGGTAATTACAAATTAATCAAACGATTGATGAACAAAATTTCCCATATTACGGATAAGAATCCAATTTGCTGGAACTAAAATTGAATTTTGTTTTTGATGGTATTCATTACACTCGTGGTACATAACACATTGTATCACTGTTAATTTTTTCTGATGCTGTAATAATGCTGATTTGTTTATTTATTGTTGTTATTTATTCAAAATACTGAATTTCTTAACACGATTGTCAGTTTGTAAAAGAATAAAATTTCAACTGTTGTAATCGTTTGTGATTAAACATTCTGTTTGCTATATATTCAATTTATTCATGTTATTCTTATTAAATAACCGTATTAATTTAATTAAGATTAATTAATTAATGATACTATATTCATAATTATTTAATACATCGAGCAATCTACATGGTATATACCAAAAGTAGTAGGACTGATTTTTTGTTTAAAAAGTTATCGAAGATATCTTTACAATTCCTTAATCCTCTTCGAAATAGCACCCTTAGGCAGCTACACACAGAGGCGTAGCTACTATGGGGCTAGGAGGTGCAGTGCACCGGGGCCCTCACGCTCAGGGGGCCCCCAAGCATACCTCAAGGGACCCTTAAGCGCACCTCTAGGGGCCCTCAAGCGCAGTTTAGCAGTTTAGAGGGCCCACGAGCCTTCACGGCAAACTGGCGACCTTTTTTTTTTTTAGCTCTACCGTCGTCTAAGGGGCCCTTGAGAACACAGGAGCCCCTCACTAAGGGCCCTCGCTGCTCAGGGGGGGGGGGCAACCACTGCTCAGGGGCCCCTAAAGAACAATTCAAGGGCCCCCATCCTCAATTCAGGGGGCCCCTACCAGCACACAAAGCAAAAAAACGTCGCCCGTCTGGCCTGAGGGCCCAAAATAATTTTTTTGCACCGGGGCCCTTGTTGACCTAGCTACGCCACTGGCTACACACCAAAAATTACGCTGCTTCCATTGGCCGTACCCCTTCTGGAAGTCAGTTTCGGGGACGCTGTTGAGAGCCCTCTTCGATGCTGCTTGAACGTCCTGGATTGAGTCAAACCGCTGTCCCTTCAGCTGCTTTTTCATCCGTGTGAGGAAGAAAAGTCAGATGGAGCCAAATCAGGACAGCAGGCGGGGTGCAGCAACGCGGCAATGTCGAATCGGGCCAACAATTGCCTCATGACGGCGCGCCTTGGCATGGCGCATTGTCGTGATGCAGAGTCCAGTTTGCGCAGATGACTGGTCGGACGCGATTCACTCGGTCTCGCAGGCGTGCTGGCACTTGCAGATATAAGTTCGAATTGTCAGTTTCCACAGAGGAAACGAACTCCTTATGAATCACCCCACGATGGTCAGAAAACACGATCAGCATTGTCTTGATCTTTGATTTGCTCATTTAATTTAATTTAATTTAATTTAATTGCAATGGAGCACAGGCTCCGGTGGCAATTTCCCTACACAGCTATCTTCCCCCTATCCTGCACCCACCTACATTTGCCCTCTACAAATTTTTTCTTTAAATTCCTTCAAAGTTTTCGGTAAATTATTCATCGTTTCTCTTGGTAACTCATTCCAATCCCTGACACCCTTACCTAAAAAAAAAGAATCTTCCTACACCCTTGTGCCTGAAATCGAGTGCCAGCTTGTGGTCATGGTCATCTTTTCCCTTCCATGCACTACTTTTCATACCTACTGCAATATCTTTCCATGCCTCATCACCAGTATATGCCCTGTACACTCCCATGACCCTCCTCATCCTCCTCCTGTCTTGCAATGAATCCCATTCCAGCTCCTTTATCATATCCGTCACTGATTGCATTCTGCGATAATTTCCAGAAACAAATCTAGCAGCCCTTCTTTGCACCCTCTCCAACTCCTGTATTTGATACGTAAAATGAGGGTCCCATACTGTGAGCCTTCGTTGGACGGGAGGACGTGGAAGGAAACTGTTGGCCCGATTTGGCGTTGTAACGTTGCTGCACCCCGCCTACAGTCCCAATCTGCCTCAAACTGAGTTTTTTTATATTCCCACGGATGAAAAGGCAGCTGAAGGGACAGCGGTTTGACTCGATTCAGGACGTTCAAGCAGCATCGACGAGGGTTCTCAACAGCGTCCCCGAATCTGACTTGCAGAAGGCGTACGGCCAATGGCAGCAGCGTAATTTTTGTTGTGTAGCTGCCTAAGGGTGCTATTTCGAAGAGGATTAAGGAATTGTAAATATATCTTCAATAGCTTTTTTTTAAAAAAATCAGTCCTACTATTTTTGGTATAGACCTGTATGTAATAAAATTCATTTTATGATGCTTCCATCGTAGTGCAATAGTAAAACAAGTCTTTGTTATTTGTCTTGATTCTTTTAAATAGTTTTTCGATATTCAGTGTTGTTAATGTGTTATTACTTTCCCAGAACGTATTTCTAATATCAGTTCCAAGTCCGGAATTATTCCTATTTTGTCCGATTGGGAAGTAGTCTGCACGTAAATTCTCTTAGATTGTCTTTCTATTCTAGTAAATATTATTCATATTAATGATCTTAAAATGCATGAAATAAATTTAATTGTCCTTGCGGAACTGAATTGATAGTGTAGCACTAGATCTGTCTAAGGCGTTTGACAGAGTAAGCCATAAAATGGTAGTAAATAAGGTAAAAACCATTGGAGTGGATAAGAAAGTCATTTGCTGGGTAGAAGAATTTTTAAAAGGTAGAAAACAGAAAGTTAGGGTAGGAAATGTAGTATCAAAAGAAGTGGAAGTAAAAATGGGTGTGCCACAGGGTAGCGTATTGGGACCATTGCTATTCATTATTCTAATGAATAATTGTGTTGCCTGTTTACTATCTGAAATTAGATTGTTTGCAGATGACATAATGCTGTATAAAAGAATCAAAACGATAGAGGATTGTAAACAGTTGCAGGGTGATCTGGACAGGATATCTAATTGGGTTAGTAAACATGGAATGAAGATAAATGCAAAGAAGAGTCAGCTTATTAGATACACAAATAAAAAACAAAAGGTTAATTATGAATATAAGGTGGGGAAAGAATTGCTTGCTGAAGACTTGAAATGCAAATATCTTGGAATTACTTTTGATAACAAACTTAACTGGGCAGGACACATAGGACAGGTGGTAGGAAAAGGTTTCAGAGTTCTGCACTTGTTGGAGAGAGTTATGAGGGGATGTACGAGAGAAGTCAAGGAATTGGGTTACAAAACTTTGGTCAGACCATTGCTCGAATATGGTAGTGTAGTATGGGACCCTCATTTTACGTATCAAATACAGGAGTTGGAGAGGGTGCAAAGAAGGGCTGCTAGATTTGTTTCTGGAAATTATCGCAGAATGCAATCAGTGACGGATATGATAAAGGAGCTGGAATGGGATTCATTGCAAGACAGGAGGAGGATGAGGAGGGTCATGGGAGTGTACAGGGCATATACTGGTGATGAGGCATGGAAAGATATTGCAGTAGGTATGAAAAGTAGTGCATGGAAGGGAAAAGATGACCATGACCACAAGCTGGCACTCGATTTCAGGCACAAGGGTGTAGGAAGATTCTCTTTTTTAGGTAAGGGTGTCAGGGATTGGAATGAGTTACCAAGAGAAACGATGAATAATTTACCGAAAACTTTGAAGGAATTTAAAGAAAAAATTTGTAGAGGGCAAATGTAGGTGGGTGCAGGATAGGGGGAAGATAGCTGTGTAGGGAAATTGCCACCGGAGCCTGTGCTCCATTGCAATTAAATTAAATTAAATTAAATTAAATTAAACTGTCTTCTTTCATAGAGCATTTTGATATTAAAATGAATATCTTTTAATATTTTCAACCTAGATGCATGAAATAAAACTATATATACCTTAATCTTTCTGTAGAAGCTATATTTTTGAAGGCTGACAAGGATTATTTTATGGAACTGTCGTCGTGTCTCCTTTTATAGAACTTTTTGAAATTAAAGTGAATACCTTTTAATACTTTCAACCTACAGTGATTTTAGAAATTAATTAGAGAACTTAATTTAGAATTGTTAACTTGCATGAATTTAAATCTTCAAAGCCTTTTGAAAATTATCTCTTTAATTTCTTGTTACACCCGCAAAACTCCTTTGTTTTTATCCCAGCACAGTACTGCTATGGTTCACCCTGTTTTTTGTTTAGCTTTTTTTTTTTAAAATATTCTCACCGTATGTGGTATTTTTGGATAGGCAGTCAATGTTTATTGGGCAGTTTTATTTTGCTGTGTATTTAGCGATATAAGAACTTCCAGGGCGTTTTTTAATTGTTTTTTTAGTTGTTTCAAAAAAATATTCTAAAGTAATATCAGTGGCTAACAAAGAACAGTGATGGGCAATGATCTTTGGAGTTGGTCAGATAGGGAATGGAGGAGTTGTTAGGAAAAAAGTGGAATTAAAGACTAGCAAGTCCAATATAAATTTAAGTATTTATTGGTTTCACATTGTGTTTGTATGATGTGTAATTATTATTAAGGAGAAAAGTGGTTTAAATAAAAGTTTATTTCCTTGAAGGTGACGAAGATTGAAACAAATCATTTACTAAACCCGCGTGCCCCCGAAGACCTAACTAAACTTCATTGCTCACCCACCAAGTTCAAATGGTTGTGGAATATTGAGTAAATTATGCGGACAAGGGCCAGAAGTGAGTTTAAAAATAATTTAATATCGAGGAACATCTTTATGACACATAATGTCTACTTAATTGGAATAAGACTGTGTTAATTTAATTAGATGAATTAATAATGAAATCAGTTGAGGAGTTTTTTTTTGTAATAGATATAGCATTTAATAAATATTTAGAACAAAAACATTTTAATCTTCGTTTTAACATGGTAGTAAAACGAATTAATCACTTGAAATGAAAACTCGCGTGGTGTAATTGAACGTCAGTAGAAAATAGTGTACCACTTACAAACGGTCATTTCTGTTGTCAAGCATTGGGGAAAGCGATTATGATGTCCGGACACGAAAAAGTAATACCATAGTAAATCGGATTAACTACTTGAAGTGATATATTTTTGTGTTTAATTAATATTTAGAATAAAATGTATTAATCACTATAAATAAAAACTCGCTGGTTGTAATTGAACGTCGGTAAGAAATAGATTATAGAAGCCTGTATTGTTCAATTCCATTACAACAGGTTTCTACCTGCGCGGTAGTATCCATTACAACCAGGCTTGTTGCGCGGGGTGTCGATTACAAACCGGTTGCCGGCGCGAGGTATCGATTTCAAGGTCAGAGTGGTGGGTATCCGTTTCATCAGGTTTCTACCTGCGTGAGTCTATCGATTACAAGCCTGTTTCCGGCGCGGAGTAACATTCAGTGAAGAGTGAGGTTTAGAGGTGGGCAAAGTGACTCACTAAAAAGAGCGGTGTTCATTTGATCACTCTACGAAAAGAACTAGTTCTTTTGAACGGTTCACTAGCTCAGTTTTATTTGAGACCTTTTTTTTTTTTTTAGGTCTCACCCCTCAGAATCCGTTTAAAACCCCACTTTTCGATGAAAATACCCCCCTTAAATCGACTTTGATGCAATTAGTAGACCCTTTTTTTTTAGCTCTACAGTCCACAAAACCCACGTGAACAAGCTCTTCTTGAACATTGGAACTAGCCGACTTATGAGCGACTCACCTAGAAGAACTACCATTCACTGCAATTAAATTAAATTAAATTAAACTTTTAGTGAGCGACTGCTCACTCGCTCTTTTAAAAGAATTGCTCTAAAGAACAGATTCACTCGCGAACGACCCATCTCTAGTGAGGTTGTAGGTGATATCAGTTACAAGGAGAGGATGGAAGGAGGAAGGGGTAGAGGTATCGATTTCAAGGTCAGCGTGGTGGCTATCAGTTACAAGAGGGGGAGGGGGAGGGAAGGGACGGATATCGATTACACTTTTTTGGTCCAGGGTTCGGGTGACCACCGCTGTTCTCCCCTACTAATGACATACGAAGAATTCGTTGAAAGATTTCTTCATAGATATTGGTCCAAAGTGAAACAACGGAAAATAAAAAGTCAATTTAGAAATTACAAACAGTATAGTATACGAGATGGGAACATCAGGGAATTTTGTGAAAAGGCAAACAAAGAGTTAAGCTATTTGGATGAACCCATTCCTGATGATGAAATGGTTGAGATATTACTCCAAATGTTCCCAAGGGCAATGCAGAAAAAATTAATAGTAAATTAATGGGAACATATGGAAGAATTCATGGACGCGATAGAAAGGCTCGAGCTTTGGAATACTACAAAGGATAGGGTATTATATCATGAAAGGGAAAATTAACATGTGAATGGTAGACCCGATGGGCGAAATAATAATTACAAATTGAATAGGATGATCCCAAGAGGGAATTTGCACAATGACCAGGGAAGAATAAGATTACAATTGGCAGAAAGGATTAAAGATGTTTTATGAGAAGAGTGAACAATGATGGAAATAGAGATTATCGTGACGAAAGGAGCACCAATAATCAATTTAGTCGTAATAATCCACGAGATGAAGGAAATGGTAAAAAAGTGGGCAGGAACAGAAAGGGAGGGGGCATCCATAAATTACGTGAGGTGAAATAGGGGAGGGGGGGGGGTCCGGCGAAATCTCACCAGATCTCACCAAGGGGGAGGGGGGGTCTACGGAAATCTCACGTGAGATTTTGCGAAAAATTTGGTTACAGCAGAGCAAAAAAAAAGTCTACAATTTGCGGCGAAGTCGATTTTAGGAGGGTATTTCGTCAAAAAAGTTAGGGTGTGACCTAAAAAAAAGTTTCCATGGCGATTTCTAGGGGGGGTTTTCACGGACCATATCTCACCAGAGGGGGGGGGGGGGGGGTCCGGCCAGATCTCACGAAATCTCACCAGGGGGGAGGGGGGGTCCAGAAATCCGGAAAAACACCTCAGGTAATTTGTGGATGCCCCCGAAGGAAAACTAAATACCGCGACTGTTTTGTTCCTGTCAGGAGCGGAAAAGGCTGTTGTAGGGTCAAAGAGAAATGTAAGCAGAGATTAAATAAATCTTGAGGAAGCTGGAGAGAAAGCTACAACAAATAAAGAATTTGAACAATCGGTGATTTAGATCAAATTGATCGTACCCTAAAAGGAAAATGTGAAACAGAGGAAAATAATAAGAACCATGTCGAACCAGTAAAGAAAGATCATCCTTTTAAATGGAGGAAATATTTTGAAATGAAACATAAAGTTGAAGAGAGGAAAAATCCGGAAGGTAGAACGGATCTTTGGAAGGAAGATGGAATCCCAGACTTGTTTAAAATGACAGCGTGGATTAAAGAAGAAGAAAATATATTTACACAGGAAGAGATAAATGAGGTAGCGGAAATGAAAATACCAGCTAATGAATCGAATATTGAAACATATTGGGAGAACGGCGAGGAAGGATTAACCGGCGTTACAGGCAAAAGTGAAAATGAAGAATGCAAGACAGGTGATGAATTTGAAGAGTTAAAAGATGCGAATGAAGAAGTTGAAGGAATAAGATAAGTGGGAAGAATTGAAGAAAAGGATAATAAATAGATGGCTGAACGTGTGAGGGCAGCGTTAGAAGAAGAAGAGTTGATCACACAGAAACAAATGCAGATGTATATTATATGAATCTTTGGGGGACGTTTATCATTAGAAAAGTGAGATTGAAGATAATGATGATAGTTCGAGTAGAGAAGTTCGGAGATAAATTAGAAGATTGATTTTGGAGGATGAAAAAAAAAACAAAGAAGTAGAATGGTCACAGTTCGATGCTAAAGGAGGATTGTCGGAAAAGGAAGAAAACATACAAAATGGAGATTTAGTGAAGAAATTATAGTGAAGAAGGATGAAATACAATACGTAATGGAGAGAATAAAGAAAATGAATGACGTATATGAAGAAGAGATGAGAAACTGGAAGAAGAAAAAGAAAGAAACAAATGCTACAAGCATATAAAGCCGACTGACTTTAATTTAAGAGTCCTGGTATTCTTCTAATTTTCGGAGTAGTTTCAGGCCAATTAGGTAAAGAAATTCTTTGTACCATTAAAAAATAGGTTTGAGAAACATACAGTAGTTGATTTAAAGTTGTAGAACCAAAAATCAGAGATACCACGGTATTTTCCATTTTTGTAGAACATTTCGTTTTTACAAAAGTTCTGAGTTCAGAATTTGTAAAAAACGAAATATGGGGGCATGTGTATGGGAAAACATATGAAAGCATATTTTTAATTTAATTTAATATTAGTTGAAAGTGAAAAGATTACCCAGTTAATTGTTTTTTTTTAGTTGTTTAAAAAAAAAATATTCTGAAGTAATATGAGTGGCTAACAAAGAAAAGTGATGGGCAAAGATCTGTGGAGTTGGTCAGAGAGGGAATGGAGGAGCTGTTAGGAAACAAGTGGAATTAAAGACTAGCAAGTCCAATATAAATGGAAGTATTTATTGCTTTCACATTGTGTTTGTATGATGTGTAATTATTATTAAGGAGAACAGTGCCTTGAATGTGACGAATATTGAAACAGATCACTTATTAGTACCTTATAAGGTTTACCCCATTGTCTACTGTGAAAGTAATTGCCAGCAACCCCACACGCTGTCCGTGTAACAGTCTTTCCCTAATCACAATATAAAACACTATGAAGTCAGACGTGCACATTTCTGATTATTATTACTTCTTTTTTGCTTTCTCCTCCTTATTTCTTTATGACAATGTAAGAACCGATGGGTCTTTTATCTTGATCACCTTGATTTCCCCCCCCCCCCCTTGGCACATTAATTTCAGTATTTTCTGTCCAATCCAGTGTCGTGAGTCCGTCCACTTTCTTACACGTAGTACGTCGTAGTCTAGATTCTAGAAGAATGGCACGGACAGTCGCAAATTATTTTTTTTTTTTTGTAGAAGATGTGAGTTAAGTTGCGTCCACTTTATGCCATGTGGCAAGGTAAGGCAATGTCATATGACAAAGACAGCTGGTATAGCCACATGGCTCCAATAAAAATTCACTGCGACCACTTAGGAAATGGCATTCAGTGACAAGATGTTTACCGACGAGGATCTGTTAGTTGCCGCTGCTGCAGCAGTAACAGCAGAAAGTGAATCACTTCGTGAAACACGCAAACGATGGTCTTGGAAACGTCACTCTCTCCAAAGTTGAGCGAGATATGAATTCAGTAATTTGCTTATTAATTTTTTAAGTGGATGAAACATATGAGTTAAATTACGAGTACAGAAGTGAGGGTGGCTTCCGGAAAGAGTTTTCTCTGATTGATAGGGACATCAAGTAGAAGAGCTATTACAGCCAGTGAACGTTTAGCGCTTACACTGATGTTCCTGGCAACAGGAGGTTCCTTTCTTTTAATCTCTACTGAAAAATGTCTCGCTTGACTCATTATTTTTCTCTTAAATTCTTTCTTATCAACACCAAAACTAATTGCTATTTTCGCGAGCGCATCGAGCCCTTTATTGGATTTTTATATTCTTCTAGTATACAATCCCACAAAACATATCAACTGCAGTAAAGCTCTATCAATGCATAGACTTTCTTCTTAGTCCAATTAATTTTTAAGGTGGAGTATCAACTGAATTGTCTCTCCTCCCTAGGCCAAGCGACACGCCGTCACTAACTACTCTCTTCAGAAAGGGGATGTCTTCCTTTGAAATGGACCGACGTAAGGTGGCAAGCCATATGCCATGCCGTAAGACGCCTTCAGATTGGATGTAGGCTTGACGTACCAGTTAAGCTGACGTTTCTTTCGAGCCGGATGAGGGCGATGTCGTTGCGGAAGGCGGGCTTGCCGTACTTGGGGTGCACCAGCACCTCGGCGGGGCGCACATCCTGCACGGGCTCAGCACACACGTCGCCCTCGCAGTCAGGGTCTGTGCGCGTGTCGTGCTCGCCCATCCGAAGCAGGCCCCTGCAACAGACACCACGCACTCCCAACGAAATAGCTAACTTTATAACTAGCGGTATATTTACACAGAAGTTTTTTCTCTTGGTTTTAAATCAAGGTTTATTGTATGAGCTACAGCCATTAAAGACAATTAATGGCCACCACCGGTCACTACTAGTATCCAAAATTCCGTGTAAGCTTTAAGACAAAAGAAATACAGTGCGCTAGAAATTTATGGCCATTCACATCAACGTCAAGCTTTTATCCCTGAAATTGCTTTTTTTTAGAAGGGGAAAATGTTTTAAATCCAAGTGAAGAAAGGATAAGTCTGGACAATATAATTGAAGATATGTACAGTGTTATTATAGATGATTGAAACTATTTCACAGATTTGCTGTAGCTAAGTTATTTGACTTACTGTGCAGTAGTATAGTACAAATAATAAGTTTTTTGAGATGTTACAAATGCTCTATACGTATCCCCCTATTGATTCTGCAGATATAAAGTTGGTAATCAAGTTCTTACCACACTCCGTGCAGCATTACTTATCAATCTGTCCAAAAACACTGTTGAAGACTGATCGCAGTTCTGGTAGGTTTTTTTGTTAGAGGAAGCTTAAACAGTAATATAAATCTTTCACATATCTCAATAATAATAATAATAATAATAATAATGCATGTGGCTAGGTTTGGAGGCAATGATAATCATCTCCACCACGGCTAATCCATCGATTTCTCACTCTCCTCATTAAGAATCCATAAACATGGTGACGGAAGTATTTCTATATGGCAGTTTGTGAAATCGCTTCAATAATTTATAATAACCCTACACTTTAATATGGCATAACTTTTATAGTACAATTATAAATATTTTTAACTTCCTAAAATTGTTGGATCTCTTTTCCAGAATTTCAGCATTATTGAATGATTTCTCAGTCAAAATATCAGTATTACACCAAGATGCTTTTCATGAATTATTCTGATTTTAAAATAGGCGCTATTGTAGGTCTGATACACTCTTAATTACATCCGACTTGAAATTGGTTCTAACAGGTGGCACATATTTTTCGGGAGCAGTAAATACAGGTGCAGTGTCACGTATTTCAAATACATATAACAAAGAGAAAACACAAGCAAAAACGAGACCATTCACAATCGATGTAAAGGTGGCGGAGTTAAGAAGGTTGGCATACGGAAGGAACGACTTGGTGAAAAATATTTTTTATTCTCAGAAAAACACATCCAAAAACAAATTGTTAGATTACCTCGGAAGAAAAGAAAACAAATAGGTGAAAAAAAATTCTGTGTGCTTCATTCAGTGCGGTATCATTGAACAGATATTGAAAGATGTATTGAATATTGTTTAGGGAGAATTTAATGTGTTTTATTTATTGAAAAGTTACTGAATGGCATGAACAAAATACTGCAGGAAGATTTTGGACTGAATATAAATCAAAGTAAGACAAAAGTGATGAAATATAGCAGAAATGATACCAATACTAGTGGATTAAATATAAAAATAGGATCGGATGCAATAGGAGAAGTAAGAGAATTCTGTTACTATGGCCGAAACAGGAATGGTGTTAAAAGCAGAATAGCACTATGTGGTGGGAGCCTTGGTGGGCAAACCACGTTACAATTATATTTCATACCTTTATGATTAATAATTGTGAATTTTTTAATTTGAATTTTTATGAAGGAGTGGAAATTATTTAATTTTGCAAGAATCTCGACGTTAGTTGGAATTTAGGAAAAATTGTCACAATATGACATTTATTTTCTTATCACTGGCGATTACAAGTCTGAGCGAATTTATCGTTAACATTAACACAAATTGGCAAAATCATAAAAGCAACGCTCAGAGTTACAATTAGCCGTCATGAGCAAGCAAACAACTGTATATTTACTTTTAAATATATCTCAGAATCAAAATGCAAGAAATAATGACAATTGGAACAATAAAAATACAAGTTATAACGACCTCAGACAAAGGTATCATAATACTGTGACTTTACAGTTAAAAAGGAAAATCATGGGCGCCAGAATGAACAATATATCATTCAAAAATAACTAGTTCTGGCAAATTATGCCGCTAGCTCAGGGGTTTTACAATTACAAAGTGAGAACATGGATCTATCCTCTCAAAGTCGCTTACGGGTTCTGTTTCACGGAATGCACAATCAGATGGCTTGGTCGTAATAAATTACCATTGTAGTCCTGCGTCTGATGTCTGCGGTGACTGTAGCGGACCCACGATATGTGAGATTATCTCACAAGTCGGCTATAGGCATCTCTGGTCTGACAATGCGCATCATCGCATTACCGGCTGTGTTGCTGTGATAAGCTTGCTCCATCAAGCCGGCAGCAGCAGTTGGCGAAAGAAGTTAACTTTCCAAGTCAACCTCAGACTAGGCTCGCATAGCTTGGACTCGAAGATCGAAGTTAGAATGTCCAGCTCCTCGCTCTTCGGTCCACGAGGAAACTTCTCGCTCCGCCCCTTTGCAGTCTCGAAGCTCACATACAACAGAAATTCCCAGGATTTTGAGTTATACGCTCATTTTGATTGGATCTTCAGGTCGGCACCTAATGTCACGTGATATCCTCGATATGTGATTTGGCTAGAGTATCTAACAGAGGTCGGACATATTCGGCTAAGTTCGGGGACGACTCTGGCATTTCCCGCCCGTCGAGTAACCTTGTTGACCGCCTATCCTTAGGGAGCAGAGTGTGTGGTCTGGCAAATCCCAAATCCCCGACTTCTTGTCGCCAAGGCTCGGGATACCAAGATTAGCTTCAAGCCTACATAGCTCAATAATTCTTGAATATTCGCTTTACCAAGATACACTGTATGTTCATCATTTCATTACAGTCCTCACTTGGAATCTTACATATATAATAAAAATGCACCTTGTAACGTGGCGACAGCGCGGCTCGTTACAACTAGCAAAAAGAGCCTTCATGAAAAAGAGAAACCTATTAGTTTCAAATATTGATCTAGGAATTAGAAAGAACTTTTTAAAACTCTTTGTGTGGAGCACAGCACTTTATGGTAGCGAAACTTGGACTTTAGGAATACCTGAAATAAAGAAAATTGAAGCATATGAAATGTGGTGCTACAGAAGAATGCTGAAAATTAAGTGGACAGACAAAGTAAGAAATGAACGAGTTCTGGAAATGATGGGTGAGAAAATAAGTTTGTGGAAGAAGCTTACAGAAAGAAGAGACAGGCTGGTAGGTCATATTTTGAGACATGCTGGATTGGTTAATTTGTTAGTGGAGGGAACAGTCGAAGGTAAGAACTGTAGAGGAAGATAGAGATTAGAATATATGAAGCAGGTAATTGAGGACGTGGGCTGTAAGGGGTATGCAGAAATGAAGAGGTTAGCACAGGATAGGAATGGATGGAGGATTGCATCAAACCAGTCGAAAGACTGACGACAACAAAAAAAAAAATTAGTTAGCTGACAAAGTTGTTAACAAAGTGTTTCCAACCACTGCAGTTTCAAACCATACGACTGCCATGAAGAAAGTGTAGATGCTGGAAGTTAATAAAAGTTTCAACGAAAAATTCTCTAAGTAGCGTACTTTAATTTTTTTTTTTTTCACTTCAGTCATGTACCAACAAACTAATTTTGGGGTCTATATGGTGTAATCTTGTAAAAATTTGACCATAATATCAACATAATCGCTACACAACTGGGTGGTATGCTAGTCAGAAACGCTCTTTTTTATAAATTTTATAGTTGAAGTTAGTAGATAATTACAGTAATATTTAAAGTTTCTCCACTTGGTTACATGGTGACTCTTCTCGAAGCCCTTCGAACGTAATCTTGAACGATAGTTTAGTGAATGATAATAATTCTTTGTGGTCGTATTGACCTGGTGACAAGGTTTATGTTCGCTGCGCCTTCCGCCCCTGTCGTAACTTCCTTAACCTAACCCGGCAGTCCTACCGGGTATCAAGAGACCTACAGTTTAACGTGGAATCCAAACCACGGAGGCGTTCTGTTGTACTTTACATTACACAGCATGCTGTGCCAGAGGTGAAGATCGGGTTAATGGCATATTAAAATACCCGCCGAGACAGGGATTCGAACCGGGGTCCCGTCGATCCCCAGTCAGACAACTTAACCACTGAGCCACCAGATTGTTGCTTGGGGCAGTGAAGACATACATTGTCGATAGTTGCCTTGTGGCCTCCGTTGGGTACACGCTTGCAACCAACAGAAACCGCCCGAATCCTCATGAAGACAACAGAGTCACCTGTCGAAACGTAATCTTTTCACTATCAATTTTAACTACTGAAATCATTTACATTTGAAAAAAAAAAAAAAAAAGCCAAACAAATGGAAGACTGAAGAAACAAAACAACTCCGCATAACTACACAAACTCGATACATAGTAAACAAAACAGAACGACCATTCGCAAGAAAAAACACATAGTGCAGTGCAATAAAGTGCAATGTTGTGAATCTGAATAATGAAGATACTTCTCACCAAAAATGCAAAGCACTGATGTTGAGAATGGAGCTAAAAGAAACGCAATAGACCACAAAATGTAAGTAGATTATAAGTTAGATAATAATTCCACTGTACCAAACACAACATAACCTGCTTATAACTTTTGTATGTAATTAACAGAAAAAAACCCGCTGAAGATGCTTCTGCAAAAGAAGTGAAACGCGTACGGGAGATCGATAAATACAAAAAGTCAATTGCTTTGGCGTAATTTATTTATTAATATTATCAGCAATTGAGGAAAATGATCCACAACATCCAGATGTTATCTTTTCAGGTCACCATACGGTTGAACACCCGCGAAGATCAGGTTGCAGCAATACACCCGCGCTGAATTATAGAACAGCATTTAACTCCTGCTCATTCTCAAACGAGCTGCTTCTGACTCCGAGTGAAGACAGACATAAACTGGATTTGACAAAGAAGTAGTCCTTTCTGAGGGTAATATACTCAAGGTACCAGCAAGGTTGAGCATTCACAAAAATAATCTTAAAATTATTGTTAGCAGGGAGGAAGTGAAATAGTCGATACTGGTAGCTTCCGTAGCCAATCACAAACAAGCAAGGGACTGCTGCCGATCTTGACTTATAAATAAACTTCACTCTCCTCCACAAGGTCTAAAGAAGAAACCAGTGAAATTAAATAAAAAGGTTTAGTTAATCTTCTTGTCCTTGCTAGTTGTGTAAGTATATTTTACGTACGGTTCAACTTGATACTCCCGGTAATTTCAGGTAATGTAAAGTACTGTGTACTCACACCTCGGTGCCCTCGGGCAGGTTGGTGACGCAGTGGGCCGCGGTGAGGACGTACATGCTGCTGATGAGCACGGCGCCGCACCGGAACACTGCCTTCTGCTCGCGCACGCCTGCACACACGTCATACACATCAGGGACAGGTGCTCCTCAGGCACAATATCGAAAATATTAAATTAAGATATTATAACAAAACATAAATTGCTGAAAAATGTTCACATAAAATCGATACCGTACTCACACTATAAGCGAGAATTATCTATAAGCGAAACTTTGTAAAAACCATAAACATTTCACTGACCCAGGCATTCCAGGGTAGCCTGTTAACTAAATACGTTTGCAGTTAGCATCAAAAATAGCGGCGTTTCTTTCAGCATTAAGCTAATGACCGTCCTTGGTGTAGATGTAGGCCTTATGGAAGCGCGGATCGTGCCTGTAACAATTTATAGGGTTGCGTAGCAATAAACACATTGGTAAAAAATTAGGTCCCGTGTTAGTTAGTGGTCCACAGAATTATTTTTAGCATTTTAATGGTCCTCAGGATGAAAAATATTGCGAAACGCTGATATAAATCATTGGTACCGCCCAAGGCTGGCGTTGAAGAGATCATAGAGTGGTTCCCAATATTATATCCGGCATGAAGGATTGCAACAAATTAGTTTTCAACTGAATTCTCACGGTCATATACAGCCAAAAGAGAATTTGGCGTAGTCAGTAATTTATCATTCAAGAAAGAAACAGATTTTGATTAGTAGGACACAGAGATTTAAGGTTACTGATAACAAATATCGAAAAATTGCAAGGAGCTCATTCCTCTAATTAATAACATTTTTTAATAATATTTACTACCTGGTGTCCACGACTTTGTTCGTGTTTGTCAAGAATTTTGAAGGTTTTTATGTTTTTGCACGAAACCTTAAATATTCCCAGGATAAAGTATCCTATGTTACTCCCTCCCAAATCAGCAACTCGCCAGTGAAAGTACTGTCCAAATCGGTTCACGCCCTAAATATGTTGCATACAAATTATTTATATTTGTCAATAGCTGAAAACGCTGAAAAAAGTATTGTGTTCTAGAACATTATTCATGGAAATTCTATAACATTTTAGTTCATTAAAGAATGTTCTAATACATTCTAGATGATTCCGAAGATTTTTTTCATAATACTTTGGTCGAAATATGAAAATACCCTAGGTCGAGCACTTTCACCACCATATCTCCTACCCCCCTCACAGCTACCGACATCCATCCAACATAGTGCACGATGGGAGACTAATGACTACTACCGAGAATGGGGGTGAACGATAAAGCTTTGGCCTCGTATGCAGCAGCACGCGCGTTCAAACCCCAGTTCGGGTATCCAGATTTTGGGTTTTCGATTGTTTCCCCAAATCACTCCAGGCAAATGCCGGGATATGTCCTTCAAAAGACCATGGCCGAATTCCTCCCGGTTCTTTGCCACCAGTCCTTCCCCGCCTCTAATGATCTCGCCGTCGACGAGGCGTAAAACCCTAGGGAACAAAAGTGGAGTCTACTACCGCACATGAATACCAGTGGTCTGCGCTAGGTAGTTGTGGCTGCAAAGTGAAATATGGAGCATACGCGTCATTGGTCGAAATATGAAAATATGCTGGGTCGACCACTTTCAATCACCATATCTCCCTCACCTCCACACCTGCTGATATGCAACCACCATAGTTGTAACGGGTTAATGGCATTTCCCCATTACTTTGGAATATAATTTGAGAAGTTTTAAATATTGGCGGTTTGCGTGGTTGTCTGGTGACGTCAGCATCCGCCAAGTCCGTGGGTTTAGGGAGGTAGGGCCCAGTTTTAAAGCATGGGTTGAAACTGGTCGTCGTCTAGTGACGTCAGCATCTGCCGGGTCCGTGAACTCTGGGGTGTAAACCCCAAATTCGGAAGCATGGTGCGCTTGGGAGAAAGACGCACCTAGGCTTCTGGGCGGGCGGTCTGCCGTTGGCCGTGGAGTAGGTGCGTCCGTCGTGGAAGTGAACAGTCAGTCGAGTCGACGAGAACGCGTGTTCGCGCTCAGTCATTATGATAAAGAATTAATTTTGTAGAAGGTGATTTCTTTGGTGATATGAAGGAACTTTAGTAATGAAGAAAGTATTTGCAGAATTTTATATGAATTGTTTCGTGGTGAGCCATAGGTATGGTCTGAGAACTAGTAAGGGTGTTGTATGAATGAAAAGAGTGCATGTTATTCAGTCTAAATCTATCGGAGACATTACCTGTAATCTTAAAGGATCGAAGTACCGATAGTGAACTTTCATAAAGGTTGGGAGTTGGAGCGAGATTATCTTATTAACTATTAAACACATGTGTTTCAAATAAGGAGGTGTATTTTCATTTCATTTACCAACATAGTGTTGGTTGGCGACCGTCAGAGAAAGAACCAGAATTTAGTGAGTGCGCGGAAGCTTTAAAGGTTCACAGTAAGTATTGTAGCCGAACCACCAGCATAAACGCGACATAGTGCATGATGGGAGACTCAGAGCTATACCATACACAAATAAGATTTGTTAACCAAACTGTGAACAATACACCAATATTGTTGGATCTGTTAATAATTTGGTTACGAGCCAAATAAGTTGGAGCATTGTGGATTTTACATTATTTATTACAGGAAGGGAAATCGGTGTTTTTTTCTAAAATGGGAACGGTAAGTAATTAAAAAAAAAATGGGGCGGTAAGTAATTTTTTTCTGGGAAAAAGGAGCGGCAGGGCAAAACTGGTTGGGAAGCTATGATATAAATAATCAGCCAGCGCAACTCAGTTTTTATTTTCTCCGTACGCGTTATACTCCGTTTCCCACAATGTCTTCAGCGGTTATATACAGATCTAATTCACAGTTACTTGTGTTCTGGAGTATGTTTGAATCCTTTCCAAGATTTATTTAAAACGAAATGAAACAACATAATGCATTTCGCCCTGCCTAATTTTAACAGTAGTACCAATAGTTTTGTTAGTATTTGCTTGTTGAAACTGCAAGATACCATTCCACCTCATTGCATATTTCACAATTGAAGGAATATTTAAACTGATTATGAATAAGACTGGGAAAGAATTCAAGTGCTTTATAATCTGCAATACACGGTGAACACTGAACCTGAACGGAAGAACTAAAAACAAACAAGTATTCAGAAGCATTAATCCAGTATTGATTATTTACGCATACTGATTAACTTGCAATTAAGTAAATAGTAATCAACATTGAGAGTTTTTTGTTCAAGCGGAAAATAACAAGCAGACAACAACTCTGAGACGGTCACTGGAACATCGCCAGCTTGCATACTTGTTTTCGTCTTCGCAGAAGCTGTTACTAAATACAGTTGAGATTCCAGGGTATACATATCAGTGAATGACTAACACACAAAACCAGGCAACATGGGCACATAAAAAAAAAAAACAATTAAATAAAATTGGAGGATCGCTGTAACACGTATTTTAAGAAGATTAAACACTATTCACAGTAGAACTCCAATTATCCGAACTCCGATTATCCGAATCGCTGATTATCCGAATCGCTTTTTCAACTAAGATGGAAACGTACTGCGAATAAGCTTCCTCTCTTTTATAAAAACCAACCTAAAGCTTGGATGCTTGCAGCATTGTTTACAGAGTGGTACTACGAAATTTTCATCCCTGATGTGAAAAAGCACCAAAAATCTCTTGTAAAAGAAGGAAGTAATGTGCCTTTGGTTGTTGATAATGCACCTGTTCATGCCACCGAAGAAGTTTTGGAAAGAGGGAATGGCCAGTTTAAATGACCCTTTTACCGCCAAACGTCACAAGCTTGTTGCAACGAATGGACTGTTATCGAAACCATGAAACGCCATTACAGAAGACAACTTTAGGAAAACTTTTGGTGGAGGGCGAAGACGAAGAAGATGTGTTGGCTAACCACAAAAATAAATTTGAAAGATTGTACTTATATGGTGGCGGAAGCTTGGAGCCTGGTTAAGGAAGTCGCGTGGAACAAGTTGAAAGGCATACCAACTGAAGAAGAGAAGGAAAAGAATAAAAAGGAAAAAGAAGCTCAAGAAAAATAAATGGAAGAGACAGGCGAAGATGTGGATGACGTGTCACTTGAAGAATTCAGAAACATTCTTTTGAAAATTCCTGGATGTTCAGAAGTTAGTGCTGAAGATATAGATTCGTCAGACCGTGGGTATGAAATTCTAAGTGATGATGAACTTATTAAAAGTGTAAGAGAAGAAAGTGTCGACGAAGAAGTTGACCTTAATATCGAAATTGAAGCAGACACGGGACCATCAGCGTTGATGTGAATGGAGCGTCAGTCCGAGTGTGACCACATGCAACTTCTCACTGTCAAGCGTTTGCGCGACTAGGCTGCCCGATAACGGATGAGTACAGTCAAACAGCTCACTTTGACCAAGATGTTCAGCGAGCATACGGTACTAATGTACAGTACCTGTAAGTAGGCCTACGCTTAACATGTAAAAGTGTGCCTTTTCATTTAATTAACTAAAAGCTGTTTTTATCCCAATTTCAACATACATCCAATAATTAATTAAAATAGACCCTTTTTCGGAAAAAATCCAATTATCCGAATTTCTGATTATCCGAATGGGGTCAGGTCCCAATTAATTCGTATAATTGGAGTTCTACTGTATACAAATCTGCAAAGAAACAGTTCTAAGCTGAATCTGAACTATTAGCCGAAGGAGAATACACTATACTATGTACCCAAAGTTTAATACTCAATAAGTATGAACAATACAATTAAATTGTAAATTAAATAAAGTTTGTAGGACAAATAGAACGCCATTTCTATTAATATCAACAATAAATCTGAACAATTGTAAAAACCAAAACAAAGAAAAATAACTAAAACACAAACACTTCAACAACATTAACATCTCAAATCATTCAAACATCGAACAACATGGAATACAACACAAAGAAGTGGTATACTACGGCATAATCAAACAAACATATATACAGCATAACAAATATATTTAAAAAAAATCAAGGGATAAAGATTGCACTCAAAACAGACAACTCAGTACGAAAACAAATCAGAACTCAACCAAATACAAACAAATATCATAACTCTGGCATATACCAACCGACATATCAGAATTGTGATGCAGTTTACATTGGCCAAAAAAGATGACAATTCCAGGCAAGATATAAGAAACACTTTCGAGCATTATAATACAGTAATCACACAATCTTTCCCGAATATCTCTTAATGACCATTCCTCCCCTCCCCCCCCCCCTCCTCCACACACACACACAAATCCGTCACAGCAGTAAAGTAACAATACTTTGCATCTCCTTCTTCCATCATTTTTTTAAAAAAACATAGCAGAACACTCACAAATGTAATTACAAAATTTAAACTCTCAGCTCACAACACTTCCAACAGATCACCGCCGAAAAAACATCAGCAGCGCGCACATGAAAACTGAAATTTGATACTAATGTCCATCAAATACTGTGCATCAAAATTGACTACCAGAGAAGTTATAAGGTCTCAGCTACATCCAAATGGTGTAATCAAGTGCGATATTGGAAGCAGCAACATGGTTGAAGACACAGGTGATCAAAAACCACACCTCAGAACGGAAATGTAAATGTATGTTATAACATGAATTCTATCTTCTTACATGTGAATAAAACCTTCTGTGTGAGAATTCAAATACTGATAATATGTAAATGTATGTCACATTGTGATTCTGTATATAAGAATAGTTTCATTATATGCAAACAAAAAACACTTACGTACAAAAGTTTAACCAATAAAATATTACAGATAAACTCTGCAGATACTTCAACGAGAGGACAAATGCAACCGTGAGTAACAATTGCAAGGGCGTACTTGTGAATAATAATAATTAATAGTTTAAAGAAAAAGATTTTAAAAAATCTAACAAGTATTACTTTAAGTATGCATATGATACACCACGCATTCATTTCATAATGAAATTGTATTAGATTATGCGACAAGAAGTCGCACTAACTGACAGTAAATAAGTCAAAAAACAAAACAGAATCCAAGAGTACTAGAATGAATGTGTATTTCTTTAAAGAATTATTGCTCATCTAAAATACAGCATGATGTGTCGCACCTATCTGTCCAATCTTGAAATTTTTTATGATATCTTGCTCCTTTTCCCGGTCTAGTAGAGTCGTTAAAGATGTACCGGATACTTTAAGCCAGAGCATAAGATTTCAAACTCTGAAAACCGCATCCAAGTTGGTGAGGTAGTTTCTTGCGTGATAGCTTAGCAAACCATAACACATGTAGCTCATTTACAGGTTTATAATAACATAGATGCAGATTGGTGGCAGAAACTATTTTTTTTTTTTTTGTGGCTTTACGCCTAGTCAACGTCGAGGTCATTAGAGGCGCGAAAGGACTGGGGACAAGGAACAGGAAGGAATTCGACTTTGGCATTTTGAAGGAAGCATCCCAGCATTCACCTGGAGTGATTTGGAGAAGCCATGGAAAACCAAAATCTGGATCGCCGGACGGGGATTCGAACCGCCGTCCTCCCGAATGCGAGGCGAGAGCGTTAACCGCACCCACCACGCTCGGTGAAGAGACGGTTGCTGCGCTAAACAACACATTTTGACGATATTGCATAACGATCTCTACAACGAAGCTATGGCTATAACAGTAGTAAAACTGAATTTTGGAATCAAATTGCATCCCATAATGTCTCGGCTATTTGAGATTTACAGTTAACTATACTAAAAAAATAAAATAAAAAAAAATCTACTCAGACAGAAAAGCTAGCAAGGAATCTATGTACACGA
>JARYHS010013630.1:304910861-304982923 GCA_031002005.1 Vandiemenella viatica | reverse complement strand
GTAAAAAATTTGACCATAATATCAACATAATCGCTACACAACTGGGTGGTATGCTAGTCAGAAACGCTCTTTTTTTAAAAATTTTATAGTTGAAGTTAGTAGATAATTACAGTAATATTTAAAGTTTCTCCACTTGGTTACATGGTGACTCTTCTCGAAGCCCTTCGAACGTAATCTTGAACGATAGTTTAGTGAATGATAATAATTCTTTGTGGTCGTATTGACCTGGTGACAAGGTTTATGTTCGCTGCGCCTTCCGCCCCTGTCGTAACTTCCTTAACCTAACCCGGCAGTCCTACCGGGTATCAAGAGACCTACAGTTTAACGTGGAATCCAAACCACGGAGGCGTTCTGTTGTACTTTACATTACACAGCATGCTGTGCCAGAGGTGAAGATCGGGTTAATGGCATATTAAAATACCCGCCGAGACAGGGATTCGAACCGGGGTCCCGTCGATCCCCAGTCAGACAACTTAACCACTGAGCCACCAGATTGTTGCTTGGGTCAGTGAAGACATACATTGTCGATAGTTGCCTTGTGGCCTCCGTTGGGTACACAGCTTGCAACCAACAGAAACCGCCCGAATCCTCATGAAGACAACAGAGTCACCTGTCGAAACGTAATCTTTTCACTATCAATTTTTAACTACTGAAATCATTTACATTTGAAAAAAAAAAACCAAACAAATGGAAGACTGAAGAAACAAACAACTCCCGCATAACTACACAAACTCGATACATAGTAAACAAAACAGAACGACCATTCGCAAGAAAAAACAGTGCAATAAAGTGCAATGTTGTGAATCTGAATAATGAAGATACTTCTCACCAAAAATGCAAAAGCACTGATGTTGAGAATGGAGCTAAAAGAAACGCAATAGACCACAAAATGTAAGTAGATTATAAGTTAGATAATAATTCCACTGTACCAAACACAACATAACCTGCTTATAACTTTTGTACGTAATTAACAGAAAAAAACCCGCTGAAGTTGCTTCTGCAAAAGAAGTGAAACGCGTACGGGAGATCGATAAATACAAAAAAGTCAATTGCTTTGGCGTAATTTATTTATTAATATTATCAGCAGTTGAGGAAAATGATCCACAACATCCAGATGTTATCTTTTCAGGTCACCATACGGTTGAACACCCGCGAAAATCAGGTTGCAGCAATACACCCGCGCTGAATTATAGAACAGCATTTAACTCCTGCTCATTCTCAAACGAGCTGCTTCTGACTCCGAGTGAAGACAGACATAAACTGGATTTGACAAAGAAGTAGTCCTTTCTGAGGGTAATATACTCAAGGTACCAGCAAGGTTGAGCATTCACAAAAATAATCTTAAAATTATTGTTAGCAGGGAGGAAGTGAAATAGTCGATACTGGTAGCTTCCGTAGCCAATCACAAACAAGCAAGGGACTGCTGCCGATCTTGACTTATAAATAAACTTCACTCTCCTCCACAAGGTCTAAAGAAGAAACCAGTGAAATTAATAAAAAGGTTTAGTTAATCTTCTTGTCCTTGCTAGTTGTGTAAGTATATTTTACGTACGGTTCAACTTGATACTCCCGGTAATTTCAGGTAATGTAAAGTACTGTGTACTCACACCTCGGTGCCCTCGGGCAGGTTGGTGACGCAGTGGGCCGCGGTGAGGACGTACATGCTGCTGATGAGCACGGCGCCGCACCGGAACACTGCCTTCTGCTCGCGCACGCCTGCACACACGTCATACACATCAGGGACAGGTGCTCCTCAGGCACAATATCGAAAATATTAAATTAAGATATTATAACAAAACATAAATTGCTGAAAAATGTTCACATAAAATCGATACCGTACTCACACTATAAGCGAGAATTATCTATAAGCGAAACTTTGTAAAAACCATAAACATTTCACTGACCAGGCATTCCAGGGTAGCCTGTTAACTAAATACGTTTGCAGTTAGCATCAAAAATAGCGGCGTTTCTTTCAGCATTAAGCTAATGACCGTCCTTGGTGTAGATGTAGGCCTTATGGAAGCGCGGATCGTGCCTGTAACAATTTATAGGGTTGCGTAGCAATAAACACATTGGTAAAAAATTAGGTCCGTGTTAGTTAGTGGTCCACAGAATTATTTTTAGCATTTTAATGGTCCTCAGGATGAAAAATATTGCGAAACGCTGATATAAATCATTGGTACCGCCCACAGGCTGGCGTTGAAGAGATCATAGAGTGGTTCCCAATATTATATCCGGCATGAAGGATTGCAACAAATTAGTTTTCAACTGAATTCTCACGGTCATATACAGCCAAAAGAGAATTTGGCGTAGTCAGTAATTTATCATTCAAGAAAAGAAACAGATTTTGATTAGTAGGACACAGAGATTTAAGGTTACTGATAACAAATATCGAAAAATTGCAAGGAGCTCATTCCTCTAATTAATAACATTTTTTAATAATATTTACTACCTGGTGTCCACGACTTTGTTCGTGTTTGTCAAGAATTTTGAAGGTTTTTATGTTTTTGCACGAAACCTTAAATATTCCCAGGATAAAGTATCCTATGTTACTCCCTCCCAAATCAGCAACTCGCCAGTGAAAGTACTGTCCAAATCGGTTCACGCCCTAAATATGTTGCATACAAATTATTTATATTTGTCAATAGCTGAAAACGCTGAAAAAAGTATTGTGTTCTAGAACATTATTCATGGAAATTCTATAACATTTTAGTTCATTAAAGAATGTTCTAATACATTCTAGATGATTCCGAAGATATTTTTTTTTAATACTTTGGTCGAAATATGAAAATACCCTAGGTCGAGCACTTTCAACCACCATATCTCCTACCCCCTCACAGCTACGACATCCATCCAACATAGTGCACGATGGGAGACTAATGACTACTACCGAGAATGGTGGGTGAACGATAAAGCTTTGGCCTCGTATGCAGCAGCACGCGCGTTCAAACCCCAGTTCGGGTATCCAGATTTTGGGTTTTCGATTGTTTCCCCCAAATCACTCCAGGCAAATGCCGGGATATGTCCTTCAAAAGACCATGGCCGAATTCCTCCCGGTTCTTTGCCACCAGTCCTTCCCCGCCTCTAATGATCTCGCCGTCGACGAGGCGTAAAACCCTAGGGAACAAAAGTGGAGTCTACTACCGCACATGAATACCAGTGGTCTGCGCTAGGTAGTTGTGGCTGCAAAGTGAAATATGGAGCATACGCGTCATTGGTCGAAATATGAAAATATGCTGGGTCGACCACTTTCAATCACCATATCTCCCTCACCTCCACACCTGCTGATATGCAACCACCATAGTTGTAACGGGTTAATGGCATTTCCCCATTACTTTGGAATATAATTTGAGAAGTTTTAAATATTGGCGGTTTGCGTGGTTGTCTGGTGACGTCAGCATCCGCCAAGTCCGTGGGTTTAGGGAGGTAGGGCCCAGTTTTAAAGCATGGGTTGAAACTGGTCGTCGTCTAGTGACGTCAGCATCTGCCGGGTCCGTGAACTCTGGGGTGTAAACCCCAAATTCGGAAGCATGGTGCGCTTGGGAGAAAGACGCACCTAGGCTTCTGGGCGGGCGGTCTGCCGTTGGCCGTGGAGTAGGTGAGTCCGTCGTGGAAGTGAACAGTCAGTCGAGTCGACGAGAACGCGTGTTCGCGCTCAGTCATTATGATAAAGAATTAATTTTGTAGAAGGTGATTTCTTTGGTGATATGAAGGAACTTTAGTAATGAAGAAAGTATTTGCAGAATTTTATATGAATTGTTTCGTGGTGAGCCATAGGTATGGTCTGAGAACTAGTAAGGGTGTTGTATGAATGAAAAGAGTGCATGTTATTCAGTCTAAATCTATCGGAGACATTACCTGTAATCTTAAAGGATCGAAGTACCGATAGTGAACTTTCATAAAGGTTGGGAGTTGGAGCGAGATTATCTTATTAACTATTAAACACATGTGTTTCAAATAAGGAGGTGTATTTTCATTTCATTTACCAACATAGTGTTGGTTGGCGACCGTCAGAGAAAGAACCAGAATTTAGTGAGTGCGCGGAAGCTTTAAAGGTTCACAGTAAGTATTGTAGCCGAACCACCAGCATAAACGCGACATAGTGCATGATGGGAGACTCAGAGCTATACCATACACAAATAAGATTTGTTAACCAAACTGTGAACAATACACCAATATTGTTGGATCTGTTAATAATTTGGTTACGAGCCAAATAAGTTGGAGCATTGTGGATTTTACATTATTTATTACAGGAAGGGAAATCGGTGTTCTTTTTTTCTAAAATGGGAACGGTAAGTAATTAAAAAAAAAATGGGGCGGTAAGTAATTTTTTTCTGGGAAAAAGGAGCGGCAGGGCAAAACTGGTTGGGAAGCTATGATATAAATAATCAGCCAGCGCAACTCAGTTTTTATTTTCTCCGTACGCGTTATACTCCGTTTCCCACAATGTCTTCAGCGGTTATATACAGATCTAATTCACAGTTACTTGTGTTCTGGAGTATGTTTGAATCCTTTCCAAGATTTATTTAAAACGAAATGAAACAACATAATGCATTTCGCCCTGCCTAATTTTAACAGTAGTACCAATAGTTTTGTTAGTATTTGCTTGTTGAAACTGCAAGATACCATTCCACCTCATTGCATATTTCACAATTGAAGGAATATTTAAACTGATTATGAATAAGACTGGGAAAGAATTCAAGTGCTTTATAATCTGCAATACACGGTGAACACTGAACCTGAACGGAAGAACTAAAAACAAACAAGTATTCAGAAGCATTAATCCAGTATTGATTATTTACGCATACTGATTAACTTGCAATTAAGTAAATAGTAATCAACATTGAGAGTTTTTTGTTCAAGCGGAAAATAACAAGCAGACAACAACTCTGAGACGGTCACTGGAACATCGCCAGCTTGCATACTTGTTTTCGTCTTCGCAGAAGCTGTTACTAAATACAGTTGAGATTCCAGGGTATACATATCAGTGAATGACTAACACACAAAACCAGGCAACATGGGCACATAAAAAAAAAAAACAATTAAATAAAATTGGAGGATCGCTGTAACACGTATTTTAAGAAGATTAAACACTATTCACAGTAGAACTCCAATTATCCGAACTCCGATTATCCGAATCGCTGATTATCCGAATCGCTTTTTCAACTAAGATGGAAACGTACTGCGAATAAGCTTCCTCTCTTTTATAAAACCAACCTAAAGCTTGGATGCTTGCAGCATTGTTTACAGAGTGGTACTACGAAATTTTCATCCCTGATGTGAAAAAAGCACCAAAAATCTCTTGTAAAAGAAGGAAGTAATGTGCCTTTGGTTGTTGATAATGCACCTGTTCATGCCACCGAAGAAGTTTTGGAAAGAGGGAATGGCCAGTTTAAATGACCCTTTTACCGCCAAACGTCACAAGCTTGTTGCAACGAATGGACTGTTATCGAAACCATGAAACGCCATTACAGAAGACAACTTTAGGAAAACTTTTGGTGGAGGGCGAAGACGAAGAAGATGTGTTGGCTAACCACAAAAAAATAAATTTGAAAGATTGTACTTATATGGTGGCGGAAGCTTGGAGCCTGGTTAAGGAAGTCGCGTGGAACAAGTTGAAAGGCATACCAACTGAAGAAGAGAAGGAAAAGAATAAAAAGGAAAAAGAAGCTCAAGAAAAATAAATGGAAGAGACAGGCGAAGATGTGGATGACGTGTCACTTGAAGAATTCAGAAACATTCTTTTGAAAATTCCTGGATGTTCAGAAGTTAGTGCTGAAGATATAGATTCGTCAGACCGTGGGTATGAAATTCTAAGTGATGATGAACTTATTAAAAGTGTAAGAGAAGAAAGTGTCGACGAAGAAGTTGACCTTAATATCGAAATTGAAGCAGACACGGGACCATCAGCGTTGATGTGAATGGAGCGTCAGTCCGAGTGTGACCACATGCAACTTCTCACTGTCAAGCGTTTGCGCAACTAGGCTGCCCGATAACGGATGAGTACAGTCAAACAGCTCACTTTGACCAAGATGTTCAGCGAGCATACGGTACTAATGTACAGTACCTGTAAGTAGGCCTACGCTTAACATGTAAAAGTGTGCCTTTTCATTTAATTAACTAAAAGCTGTTTTTATCCCAATTTCAACATACATCCAATAATTAATTAAAATAGACCCTTTTTCGGAAAAAATCCAATTATCCGAATTTCTGATTATCCGAATGGGGTCAGGTCCCAATTAATTCGTATAATTGGAGTTCTACTGTATTACAAATCTGCAAAGAAACAGTTCTAAGCTGAATCTGAACTATTAGCCGAAGGAGAATACACTATACTATGTACCCAAAGTTTAATACTCAATAAGTATGAACAATACAATTAAATTGTAAATTAAATAAAGTTTGTAGGACAAATAGAACGCCATTTCTATTAATATCAACAATAAATCTGAACAATTGTAAAAACCAAAACAAAGAAAAATAACTAAAACACAAACACTTCAACAACATTAACATCTCAAATCATTCAAACATCGAACAACATGGAATACAACACAAAGAAGTGGTATACTACGGCATAATCAAACAAACATATATACAGCATAACAAATATATTTAAAAAAAAATCAAGGGATAAAGATTGCACTCAAAACAGACAACTCAGTACGAAAACAAATCAGAACTCAACCAAATACAAACAAATATCATAACTCTGGCATATACCAACCGACATATCAGAATTGTGATGCAGTTTACATTGGCCAAAAAAGATGACAATTCCAGGCAAGATATAAGAAACACTTTCGAGCATTATAATACAGTAATCACACAATCTTTCCCGAATATCTCTTAATGACCATTCCTCCCCTCCCCCCCCCCCTCCTCCACACACACACACAAATCCGTCACAGCAGTAAAGTAACAATACTTTGCATCTCCTTCTTCCATCATTTTTTTTAAAAAAAACATAGCAGAACACTCACAATGTAATTACAAAATTTAAACTCTCAGCTCACAACACTTCCAACAGATCACCGCCGAAAAAACATCAGCAGCGCGCACATGAAAACTGAAATTTGATACTAATGTCCATCAAATACTGTGCATCAAAATTGACTACCAGAGAAGTTATAAGGTCTCAGCTACATCCAAATGGTGTAATCAAGTGCGATATTGGAAGCAGCAACATGGTTGAAGACACAGGTGATCAAAAACCACACCTCAGAACGGAAATGTAAATGTATGTTATAACATGAATTCTATCTTCTTACATGTGAATAAAACCTTCTGTGTGAGAATTCAAATACACATTGTGATTTCTGTATATAAGAATAGTTTCATTATATGCAAACAAAAAACACTTACGTACAAAAGTTTAACCAATAAAATATTACAGATAAACTCTGCAGATACTTCAACGAGAGGACAAATGCAACCGTGAGTAACAATTGCAAGGGCGTACTTGTGAAATAATAATAATTAATAGTTTAAAGAAAAAGATTTTAAAAAAATCTAACAAGTATTACTTTAAGTATGCATATGATACACCACGCATTCATTTCATAATGAAATTGTATTAGATTATGCGACAAGAAGTCGCACTAACTGACAGTAAATAAGTCAAAAAACAAAACAGAATCCAAAGAGTACTAGAATGAATGTGTATTTCTTTAAAGAATTATTGCTCATCTAAAATACAGCATGATGTGTCGCACCTATCTGTCCAATCTTGAAATTTTTATGATATCTTGCTCCTTTTCCCGGTCTAGTAGAGTCGTTAAAGATGTACCGGATACTTTAAGCCAGAGCATAAGATTTCAAACTCTGAAAACCGCATCCAAGTTGGTGAGGTAGTTTCTTGCGTGATAGCTTAGCAAACCATAACACATGTAGCTCATTTACAGGTTTATAATAACATAGATGCAGATTGGTGGCAGAAACTATTTTTTTTTTTTTTTTGTGGCTTTACGCCTAGTCAACGTCGAGGTCATTAGAGGCGCGAAAGGACTGGGGACAAGGAACAGGAAGGAATTCGACTTTGGCATTTTGAAGGAAGCATCCCAGCATTCACCTGGAGTGATTTGGAGAAGCCATGGAAAACCAAAATCTGGATCGCTGGACGGGGATTCGAACCGCCGTCCTCCCGAATACGAGGCGAGAGCGTTAACCGCTGACCCACCACGCTCGGTGAAGAGACGGTTGCTGCGCTAAACAACACATTTTGACGATATTGCATAACGATCTCTACAACGAAGCTATGGCTATAACAGTAGTAAAACTGAATTTTGGAATCAAATTGCATCCCATAATGTCTCGGCTATTTGAGATTTACAGTTAACTATACTAAAAAAATAAAATAAAAAAAAATCTACTCAGACAGAAAAGCTAGCAAGGAATCTATGTACACGACGATGTTATCTAGATCTTTTTTTTTTTGCATTTAGTAATGAAAATAACGTCAGGATAAGTTTTAATATCTACATGATCCATTTATATAATAGAAATGTCCACAAACAATTGTTTTCGTGTTCCTTATTCTAACGCATTTTCTTCCAGAGTTACTATTTGATAATATACACCACCATGATATGGTAATTAAACTGTTAGCTATTAAGCGTTTCTCAGGGTAGCTAGGAATGAGACAGTTTGCGTACCTGAGTATCCGATGCGGACGATCCAGGGGTAGGCGCCGAGGGCGGCGTCCTTGCCGCCGATGATGCGGTCTGCGGCGCTGAGCCCGCACCGCTGGTGCTGCAGCAGGCCCCAGTTGGGGTGCTGAGTCGGGTCCATGGCGGCGCGCTCCGGACTCACGTCCAGGCCCTTGCGAGCCTTCACTGCAACAACCGACAACATAACAGTTACACAAATCGACATTTTTAGATTTGGTCGTTAACCTATCTGTAAAACGGCATGATACCTCTTAGCAGCTTGTTCATTTCAGTGCTAACACTAATCATAATGGCTATGGTAATCTTAATTCACCTTGTACAGCAAAAAAGTGATGTTAAATGTTATGATGATAATATTAGCTTGGTAAACGACAGTTTCCACGTGCACTGTTATATTTCTTTCGTGGTTCTAGTCTCACATTCTCTACACTACACATCCGCGTACCATGTAAGAAGTATTTCGACCGTTAACCCTCATAAAAGCGACCGTAATAATCGTTACAACAATTTTTGTGAATGGGGGAGACAGATTTCACCCCATTGGCTCAGGTGATTAGTTAGTTTGAACCTCGGTGGTGGAAGAAATTTACAATACGTCAATTCTTGACCTGGCCGGCAGGGCAGCAGAGATAGCGGTGGTGGATGATTCTTAATCACTAGATTGCGTAGCAGAGACCTGGGTTAAATCCCAAATCTTTCCCCAGTGGGTGTTGAATGAGAGTCGTGATTTTGCCGTTTGATGGAACATTAAACTTCTGATCCTCTTAGAAGAATGGGCCTGAAAAAGCTGGCACCGATCCACCATCTCTCTTCCTCTGTCTCTTATCCACAGCACAAACACTCCAAAGTTATCCATGCAAAATAGTGCCTGACCACCTCCACACTGCTGTGACAGGATATCACGTTCCGTGGTAACATGCCGACACCCGACTAGATAGTCGCGAGTCAAAAGTTACTTCTAACACAGTTCAGTGTATTACTTAGATCAAAAATTTAAAGAACTCACTGTAATTTTCTAAACCATAACGAAAAATCCAACTCAATATTATTGAACTAATAAATGGCTTAAACAAGTTTTTTAATTTAAAAAAATGTTTGACCTGAAATCTAGAACTATACATTTGTAAATCAATATTTTAACTCATGCGTATCTTGAATAACTTTAAAGCAAGTATTTGTGAGCTTGATAAAATAACTATAACGCAATAATTCGAAGCTTACAGAATGAATTAAAAAAATAAATGTAAGACTAACAAGCTTAACATATTATATGACTTTTGCGATATGACCGTCGGAATCTAAACTGTCTTTTCAGACTTGGCTAAAAATATTATGTCTTGGGTGATAAGGCATTTTATTTCGTAGCAACTAGTCCCACGTTATGAGTTGAAAAAGTAATTCGGTCTTTTGCTGTTTCGTTAGGGTAATAGAGCCTGTTTTTTCTATTAGTATTTACCAACTATTTATCTGCGAGACAGTATATGTAAACATGTATAATCACATAGGTGAAAATATCACAAATTTCCCGAGATGACTGTACCGTCCAGGGGCCATTCCAAAGTAAACAATCGATATATTTCTGATGTTTATTTATTTTCTTTCTCTCTATCGAATAAAGAAAGATTGGAAAAATTAAGGCAAGGAAAGTTATCAAGTTACTACATCTACAAAGCAAATAAAAAATCGGTAAAGGAAAGTTACGATGAGATTAAAGCAGTCCATGGAGAGAGAAATGCTTACTTGTGTTCCTTTTTTTCTATTGCTTCAGTCGTTACGGCACATCGTCGTTGAAGCCAATAGAGACGGAGAGAACGGAGGCAAAGGAATGGGAAGAGATTCGGCCATGGCCTTTTTGAAGGAACCATCCCGGCCCGAGCATTGCCACTCATCCTCCATGATTGATCTTACTTGTCTCGCGACATTCACACTTCTCTTGACGAAGGAGACTCCTTCCGTCACTTCATACATCACCAGCTGTCTACTCATAAGGTATTGGTACGTTAGATGTAAGATTTCTGGAATAGGCCACATCGCTTAGAGCTGGATGAAGAAAATTTTGTTAGTAAGCTGGTTACAGTGGTTAAAATGTTGATTTAGTCCAAAGACAGAGAAATAAAAGAGATGAAAAAACAGTGGCAATACAACTACTCAGTCCTCTACCCAGAAAAGTTGAGGACGCAAAGGGCAGCCACTGGGGTTATGCATTCCTTATGGGACTGTGAGGGTGTCATCCTGCCGGGCAGCGTAATGTTAGCTCCTACCTCGGTTACGTGAGACTGTGAACGTGTAAAGACGGAAGTCGACGAATCTCGTGTGCAGCGACTGCCGCATAACGCACCAGCTCATTCTGTCTGGGTTGAATTAGGATTCGAAATATTTCCTCAAACTGTATATTTTACTGATTTGCCGCCTCTGGAAATGAGGCCTCTAATTAAAGAATGTCATTAAGACATTCCCCAGATGATATTACCGACATTTACTATAGCAACTTTCGCAATCAGCAATGTTGTGTGGCCATTGCTATTCAAAAACTTATTTCTCCTGTAGCCGTCAGAATCCTATGGTTCCAGTGCACACATTCACCAAACTGTATTTGAACATAGAGTACTTTCATTTAACGAAGATAATGACATATATATCGTATCCATCTACTTATCTTGGAATAAAAATGAAAGTAATTAAAATAATCTCAAAATCAATGAGCAGATACATTTCATTACTTCAACAGCCACAATACTATGAAACCGAGAAGGAACTGAATTGATGAATATAGAATATCTTCAGCTAGTCTGTGCTGGTAAATAAGAACCGTTTCAGTCTTTCCTTAGGCAGAAGAACGCAAATCCAGATCTCTTTCCAGCAACGCTGATCAAATCCTGTATCATTGTAACTACTTTAAAGTCACTTCTATAAAGTTTTCCCTGCGGCTAATACCGCACAACGCATTAACAATCATAATATAGTTACCGCTAATATATTTCTTTCATAAACGAAGATGGAAGTTCAGCCAGGCACAATGAACAAGAAATTACCAAAAAATTAATTCAAGAACCAAAGCGTTATGAACAATTCATTGATGCTACAATTGGAGCAGTTAAAAATTCTGTTCAATCTTCTATTAGGACTTAACAGCTCGTGCACAAAACGGAAATTAGAGTCTGAAGAATCTTGTGGAAATGGTAATAAAACGCCTGTGACCTGTTGAAGGAGCCATACTGACTTTCACGTAGAGTCATTTTGGAAAAAAAACATCACTGCATGCAAAACCCAAATCCGGATGTCAGTACGAGGGCCTCCCAAATTCGAGGTCAGAGAGTTACTGCGTGACTGCTGACCGATTATAAGTGATGAAGTATAACTAAATTTCTTACCACGTTGATGGGAAGTATTCAGTTACATAAGGTGAGTCAACATTCGACATTCTTAAGTGTTAAAAGAGTTCGCAAAATGATAGAAGAAAAAGTGACATCGATCTTCTCAACTTAACTCCTTCAACATCGCACTTACGCTTTCTCTCCAACTATATATAATATATACCTGTCACGAATCGGGCGGCTCTTCTTTGGATCTTCTCTAATGCCTCCATTAACCCCTTTTGATGGGTACCACATACAAAACAACAATATTCTACGTGAGGACGCAGTAGTGACTAATATGCAATCGATTTAACTTCCGGAGCGCATTGTTTTAAATTAAGACCTAGAAATCGGAGCATACGATTTGATTTCCCAATTACATTCTCGATATGCTCACTCCACGACAAATTATTGCGAATTGATACCGCTAGGTATTAAGCGGAATCTACCGGTCTACAGTACCATTAATTGTATATTCAGAGCTAAATGGTGTCACCTGTTTACTTACACGCATGACTTGGCACTCTTTTTTTAGCGTTTAACTCCAACTACCAGTCTTTACAGCAGACAATTATTTTCATAATATCGTGTTGTAACAAAGCGCTGTCGTCCTGGGTTTTGATTTCACGATAAATAATAGCATCATCGGCAAAATAATCTTTACATCTCCTTTATTATGTAGCACGAATAATTAATGTATATGAGAAACAACAGAGGCCCTATCACGCTTGCCTGTAGTATCCCGGACCTCACCTCGGTAGGTGATGAACGCTCACTGTAGAGAACTACACACTGTGTTCTGCCCTTCAGAAAGTCTGCAACCCAGTCGCATATTTGTCTAGATATGCCGTAACCACGAAGTTTCCTAAGTAACCTAGTGTGAGGCACAGTGTCGAAAGCTTTTTAAAAATCTAATAGAACTAAATCAACATGTGATTGTTCATCTATAGTACGGCACAAGTCGTGAATTAGAAGTGCAAGTTGTGTTTCGCAGCATCGGACTTTTCTGAAGCCATGTTGATTTGGGTTTGAAAGCTCACCTTCATCCAAAAACCGCATGACATTTGAATAGATTATATGTTCTAAAATCTTGCAAAATATTTAGTTTAACGAGATCGGCCTATAATTTTGAGGATCATTAACATTCCTATTTTAAGCACTGGACTTACGATAGCGATCTGATATTTTTCCTTGATCCAAGGAGGTGGTTTATAATTTCATTAAACTCTGCGCAATTTCCTTTGTCTACCTTGGGTAGAATCTTGTAGGAATACCGTCTGGTCCGTCTGTCTCTATACACACTTTCCTAAAAATTTCAAACAGATTTTCATGTATTTTCACATCCCTGTCCATGTAAAAACGCATAGACACTCAATGTTTGGATCTGAAAAATCTGTAATATATTCGTAATCAGCGCCCGAAATTGCTGATTCTTACAACTGTAGAATTTTGATTTTGGACGAAGCGTTGCCTCGGAAATCTTCTGCTATATTTCCACGTACTCTTAGAGGTTGACAGCTTTAAGTTTATCCAAGTAGAACTTAACAGGGTCGGTGAAATGTCCAATGACAATGAGCATTTCGTTATCTGAAAGAAACCCAATGAGTCATTTAAGAGCGCTCTGGTGGCTCAGTGGTTAAGGTGTATGACTGGCGATCGAAAGTCCCCGGTTCGAATCCCTGTCTCGGCGGGGGTTTTTATAGGCTCTAAACCCGACTTTCTGGTACAGCTTGCTATGTAATGGAAGTACTCTAGAACGCTTTCGTGGTTCTATTCCACGTAGGTACCCTGTAGGTTTGCTGGGTTAGGTTAAGGTGGCTACGACAGGGGCGGATTGCGCAGCCAATAGAAACCCTGTCACCTGGTTATTTCGACCACACGGAATTATTTTTATTAGTTACTTAAGAAACCGTAAAGTAATTGAAGTTCCATCAACCTTGCCGAAAAACGGAATATAATGTTCGGTGTTGACGAGAACGATATTCATCTCACCTTCATCGAGGTTCGATAAATCCCTAACTTGAAATGAGCATCATACTCAGACAAATTTTGGCAAATTATGGATATGCGTCTTTGATTTTTGTATATAAAATGAACTGATTATGCGCAGAATCTCTATATACACCAGTGATGACATAATTACGGCAGAATTTTACAGTCTCTGGATCAAAGTGATTTTCTCTTTCTCACAGATAAGACAGACCGCAGTTCTAATAAACTATCCTTCCCCGTCGTCCGTCATTACACAAAGAATAGACAATTTGTTAGTTATTACTGACTTCGTATATTAATCTTTTTTTCAGAGCCTTGCCTTCGTTTTAGAGTAGATCCAGTATGATGACACTCTCGTAAATTAGGCTGCTGGTGGTCAAAGAGGTATTTGCGTCCAAAATATTTTATTTAGACATCAATCCCAAATGTGTGTAGCACCCTAATACCCAGAAAATGAAGCTCTATGTACCCCCGATTTAATTCATGACCAGCAGTAAAGATATTTACCATTACCATGTATAGTCAGCTACATTTTAATGTAATTATAGTGCTTGTCTGCAGTGTGGTTTAGGGCACCGACAACTGTATGTAAATCAGATTTCCTCCTGTTCTAATACATTTATTGAATAGTCTGTGTTATGCGTTTCACTGACATAATGACAGGAAAGTGTGAAACCGACAGTATTCTGTTTGTATTTCATGTATACAGTGACTCTTTCCGGGTGATTTGATATCTTTAAGTAAAACCAAGAATCTTACGGACAAAGCATGATTGATCTATGTTTTCAACATAGACTACTGCATGTTTTATAATGATATTAAGTGGCAGAGGTATAAACGAAGAGACTAGATACAACAATTCGAATTTAAGAATGTAGAGGAAAAATACCTATTTGAGGGATTATCCGTTCATTTGTTTTAGACGTTTACTAAATTGACCTTATTTAAACTCTAAACCAATCAGGCATTGAATTGCTTAGTGTAACATGCCATATCTTTTTGAATTACTTATAGCGGTGGTTTCCAAATGATCGTCCTTAGGACTTTTTGTGTTAGTAACGAGATCAACCTAAGGTTTTAATGGCAATTCTAAGGATTTTTTCTATAAAAATGGAACGCAAATTGGCAAAAATTATTGTACCTTTATAATTAACAGAATTTCTAATTTAGCCTTTATAAGTCCTATTTGCATAAGCACATGCGCTAGCCTCAAGATTTAAACGGATGACACTCTACCTACTTGAATACTGTATGCTAGATTTCGTCTAGGTGTAAGTTAACACCGGTTTTGTGTGGACGGTGTAGCCGACCACCAATAGATGGGCGGCGGAAATAGGTTATATACATATTGCTACGGTACGATACAGGAGGAGACAGTTGGTAGCAAGTGAGTGACAGTAGAGGTGGCGGGTGTCCTTTCTATGTCGTGTTGACAGTTCTATGCGTAGAGTCAATTTGCCTCTTTAGAGGTGGCTGATACCAAGTTTCTGTCGTTGAAGCAATTGACCACTTACAATTTCAGCATGGCGTGGGCTAGTGAAGATAAATGACTGTGCCCTTTTGCTTCGAGGTCTTGAACAGCCTGAGGTGGGTTTGATCAGTAAGGGTCGCTGTCGTTTAGACAAACAGTTAACAGTCTGTTCTGGACTCTCATTCTGAGGACGTTGGTTCGAATCCCCGTCCGGGCATCCAGATTTGGGTTTTCCATAGTTTCCTCCACATCACTCTAGGCGAATGCCGGGATGCTTCCTTCAAAAGGACATAGCGGAATTCCTTCCTGTTCCTTGTCCCAATCTCATCCCGTCTCTAATTACCTCGACGTCGACGAGACGTAAAGCCAAAAGTGAAAGAAAAGTTAACAGTCCGCTTTTCATTGGAACTTGCCAGGGACTAAAGATGGCATGGCGTGATTGAGTAGCGCCTGGATGGTTTGGTTTGAAGGTTGATGTTTGCCAAACAATGAAGAGATTGGAGACATGACGAAATCTATTTTACAAACGAAAGAGAACATTTGTTATATAGTTTCTTCTAAAATCATATTGAATAGTTTTGAAGGCGATTAATAACAATAATGCAAGGAATGACGTCTAGGGACACAGCCACACATTGCAGTTTATATTCATGGGTTTTACTTCCCCCCAAATATTTTATAAATTATTGAGTCTTAGTGTATAGTCGAAATCGAATGATATGTTGATTTCGGATTTAAACATAAAATTAATATAAATTCATGTCATCAACTATAGCATAGTGTGTATTTTTATAAAAATATATACTCTAAAAAGTCAAAAGCTTTATTAGTACTGGGGTGAAAAGCCCTTTTTGAAAGTTCGTTGCATTTTACTATGAAGACTTTTTTGGGCTTCAGCTCGCCTCGTTCGTATTCCCACAAAAACAGAGCGGCGCGGCGACTAGCTATAGTAGCTCTGCTGCGAGGATGTCCGCAAAAACGATCTGGGTAAGCGGTTATTGCTTCAGAAATTAAAATTATACTTGGGGTGGATAACTGTAACAAAGCGTTCCCTTCTTTACCCTCCCCATAACTAATTAAGTTTGTATAAGACAAAGGAAATGATCATTCTATTGTGATTAAGTGAGACTGAATCGTTGTGTTATTTTGCTTTGGATATTATGCGATACTGTTCGAGTATTTTTATAACTGTGGTAAATTAAATTTGATGACTAATATTTTAATTTGGGTAAACTACCTTATTTATGGGCATTTTCGCAGCATTAAAATTGTAGATTTTTTTTCGAAGCAATGTCAAAACCTCGTAAATTCGTTATAATTTGATTTTTTAATCGCTCGGAACGTTGCTAAGAGGAAGCTACGCTAATTTTGTCATATATATGCCTTGGGAATATTTATCAAAGAATCAGGTGTCTATCTTGAAAGTGATCTGCAACAGAAGTGCATCTAAAACTTTCTGATTTAATGTAAGCTTAAAATCACATTTCTTGTGTGGAGTACTACTTACCTTTAACCTGCGATATTTTATTTATTAAACCTCAACACATTCGTAGTTATCTCGCAAATTAACAAATGTCAGTATAATTTGAACACTGAAATCTATGAATATCATTTTAGGGGGCTTCCAAGTAAACGACTATTTACGAAGTCTCAGAATTTAATTTTAAAATCAAGTGAGAAGAATTTTTAACTGAATGTAATATAGGGAATCTTTTCTTAGTAAAATGCTGCTCAAATTGGATTACAAATTCTTTTTTCCGTGATCTCACTAAAATTCCTTCATATGAACTACTAATCAATTAGGTCTAGTGGTTTAAATTAAACTATTAATCTGTACGGAACTGCTCTGGACCGGTGTTGTAATACAAAAGAGATTAAAACTCTAAAGCAATTGTTTAAAAAAAATGTTATTCCAAGCTTACCTGTTGCTCTTTTAAACCAAACCTTTCAAGTTGGTCGAGCAGTAAAGCGCAGAATAACTGGCCGCTTATCTGGAAAAATAACTGCCTCGTTTCTCGTGAAAAGGCGTCATATAAAACACTAAAAAAAAATGATTTAGGACAACCCGATGAATAAAACCATTTGAAGGCTCGAGTAAGTGTCTACTCGGCAGGAGTAATAAAAAGAAAACAAATAAAGTCTGAAAGAAAAAGTTTTGCCAGTTGTTATTTTGTTACCGCCATTTTAGTTGGAAACAAGTCTCAAAGTGATCTGTTTAAAGGAAATGAACTGGAGAGCTGGAAGAAGCTCAATAAACAACGTCATCCGAAAAGCGATACATATGTAACAAGCCGGGGTGATTCAAGGAAAAGAGAGTTACAATAAGAGAAACTAATAGGATTTAATGAAGGATAATAAATCTCAAGCGGAAATAATTTTTAATGCGATCTGAAGAAACGAATGATAAAGAGCTGAAAAATCAAGAATGGAATGGCCTAATGATTTGCATCCGAAAAACAAACCAAGGAAGGATACTAGATCATCGCCATCTCTACATTTAATATCTATTTAACCGGTACACGTAAAATAAAAATACAGAATTCTAGAAGGACAACTATGCAACGGTGTTCAATTGACGCTATTTTGAAGACAGTACAGTCTTCAGTTCAGTCGGTATAGATGAAATAAGATATAAAATTTAAAGAAGAAATATTTGAAGGTAATGTTATATCATTGTTGTCAAGTTTGTCACAGACGTTTGTGTAAATAAAAGCTGCAAGGTATGTGAAGAAAGATAGATACTAATTGAATAAGGCCATACACACACCGGCATACGGAAGCAGAAAAAATAAAATTGGGAGGAAAAACTATTATTACTATTATTATTACTCCGTAAATAGTGCCTTGAAGAAATCATTCTGAATAGAGGAAACAATAAGATCTAAAAGCAGGGTATTCAAGAAAAATGGTATTCAAGAAGAACAAATGTCAAACTGATCGAGGCAAACGATACAAGACGGAGGAGTAAGAAGGAAAACTGCTTAATGGGTGTGATATAAAAGACAAAACGGGTGTCGCAATGCACTGGCGTAAAGGAAAGATGATGATGCTTCAATACAAGGCTACGTTTAACTGTAGAGGGAAACTGAAGTAAGATAAAATGTGTTGACTCTTACCTTGAGCTGTTAACGGGACAGATTGCGTAGCAGGTAGGAAACCCTGTTACAGGGTCACTAAGACTAAATGGAGTTGCTTCACTCACAACCATGTTGAAGGTGAATGGAGTTTCAATTCCATCTTTATAAATGTAACTTGATTAAATTAGGAAGGATTGACTAGAAAAGGGGGCATGTAAAGGACGCAGTAGCTCTGAAACAGGTCTGCTTAAAGTGAAAAAGCTGAAGAAGCAAGAACTAACAGTTTCTTTAATTGATTCGTTTAATCACTCCTTGGGTCGCAAGACAGTTAACCGTGGCAGAAATTCAGTGAAAATTCTGATATATATGTATACCTGTACAAGACTTCAAAATTAGTTTAATTCAGTTAAGACTTCATGTTTAAGCACCTAAATTCGTAACATCATATAAACTTACCAATTATTATTGTCTGAATTTTTGGAATACGAGGAAGAAAGAAAACGGAAAAATATGAAATGTGCTACTAAAGTATGAGTTGAAAATTACATGGATAGATGAAATACAAAATGAACATGATTACACAGACTCCACGGCCATCTTTGTTCATGATTAATTAATCATGAACAAAATAAACATGTTTGGAAATGCTGGATGGAGGAGAAAGTTTGTCGAATAGTCTCACGAAAAGAAGACAGGGTTGAGAGTTAGATTTTAAGACATACGGAATTAGTTGAATTGTTACGAGTATTGGATTGACCAGTAGAAGGTCTTAAGAACTAGGCGGGAGACAGACACCAGAATATATTAAAAATATAATAGATATAATATAATAGATAAATATATTAGATATAAAGAAGGATATGAAGAAGTGGAACTTCAAAGCAAATCGATTGAGAGATTGAATTTGACAACAAATAAATGTGTTCCAAAAAATACGATCTGCATTGTAAAGTATATTCGAGGATTGATATTTATATTTCTGGCCTAATAATGAAAAAACATATATTCATGATCGAAATTGGTTTTATAGTTTCTCAAAATATTCTCCGTGAAGATCAATACACTTTTGCATGCATTTGAACCAATTTTCGAAGCACTTTTTCCAATCCGATGGAGGTAACTCCAGTACATGCTTCTTGAATGCATCAACCGCTTCTTCAGGTGTCGAAAATCGTTGACCACGTAATTTGTTTTTGATGTGTGGGAATAAAAAAGAATTCATTGGGCGCCAAATCAGGGATGTACGGCGGATGACCCATCGATTCGATGTTTTGACTGGTCGAAAATTCCTTTGTTTGAGCCGATGTGTGACAGCTCGCATTGTCGTGATGAAGAATTATTCGCCTCTTCTTCGACTTTTTCCGAATTTTTCCAAAGACTTCTGGTAAACAAAAGGTCGTGTACCATTCAGAGTTGACCGTCGTACGTTGCTCTAACGCCACTGTCGCCACATGACCGTAATGCCGAAGAAAACAGGCAACCATTTGCTTCGATGTGCTTCTTCCGCGAACAACTTTTGTCGGATTTGGATAGTCTTGGAAGACCCATACAATCCATTGCTGTTTTGTTTCGGGCTCATGTGCATAGATCCATTATTCGTCACCTGTGTAGATGTTATACACAGCCTTTGATGCACCTTGAACGTATTTTTTAACATTTCCTTGCACCAATCGACACTAGCTTCCTTTTGAACGTTTGTCAGATTATGCGGGATCCAACGCGAACAAATCTTTTTTACGGCCAAATGACCATGCAATATTTTATTGATGCTTGTCATACTAATGCCAAAACATGCCTCAATCTCACGGTATGTCACATGACGATCTTGCTTTGTCAGTTCACGCACAGCATCGATGTTTTCTGGCACAACAACGGATTTTGGACGACTCTGACGGAATTCGTCCTGAAGCGAACTTCGGCCACGATTGAATTCGGTATGCCAGTTTTTTAGTGCTCAATGATGGTGCTTTATCGCCGTATAAAGAATGCACTCTTGTCTTGATAATCCACGTCGAAAGTTGTGAAAAATAATCGCACGAAAATGTTCACGAGTGAATTTCATTTTTCGCCCGAGATGAATTTTAAAAGTTACTGTAAACAACAAATCGCGCTCAAGTAACACATTGTTATGAATAAGGCTATGTTCAATAATGTCAATGTTTCCAATGGAAACGTCGGATGGCGCCTGGCAACATTGTTGCCAAGGCCAGAAATATTCGTATAAATAGCAACCCTCGTATAAGTAGTATGTAAGTATGTATAAGTTTTTAGTGTTGACTCCGGATGTTTGCAAAGTAATTAAACAAAATTACAGAGTAAGTAGAAAGGCAAATCAGCACACATAATCAGACTTTACTTTTCTGGATGTGAAAATGATTGATATTAAGTCAACATTTTTACCTATTATTATATTGCACTAAGCAGATTACAGTACACCTTTCCTCTGCATCATATAGTTGAAGTAAAGAGATCGACTGAATACCAATGGGCGATGTTAATCAACTGACCACCCAACTAACAGCTATAAAAAAAAAAACGGATTCGTAGAATCTTTTCTTTCTACAGCTACCACTATCATAGCATACTGTTACTTATCGTCACTCATTATATTCTACTTTTACAGTGCTTATACTTCCGTATCATCGCATGTTAAACTTCAACAGCAACGGCTTAAAATAAGGGAGTGGCTAGCAAGCTAGAACTCTTCTCACCAACCTCAGAGAAGAGTTTCCCAATAAGTCCTAACAGGGCCACCAGCACAGAATACTTTTATGTATTAACTATTGGTCTGAACAAAAATCTTGATTTGGTCTCATTGTCCGACGAGTAAGAATGATGAAAACGATTCCAGAAGTTAATAAAACTTGCGAAATATCTCGAATGAACTAAATGAGAATTAAAAGTGCAAAAATATTTATTTTGTCAATATACTTAAAGTCCGTCTGTAACATAATGTATTTTTTTGAAGGTAAGCAATTATTAGCAAGTAATCTATTAGTAAAATATAATTAATATTCTTCCGTCTCTCCAGAAATATAAGCTGCTTCGCTATGTGGTTCACCCACCGAAATGTCAAGGTCAGTTGCTAGACAATGCTATCAAAATGTCAGCGAGAACTACATTCCATATGTGGCTTAAAGGTCACAAATCAGTCTAACAATATTCACAAAATCGTTTAAATATATATATTTTCATTAAGCTTTTTACTCGTATTTCCCTCTTTAAAACTGTTAATGACATTAGCGTAAATATAATATTAGTAAAAACTACAACCGAATAATTTTAAGCTAAGTGTTATTATTAACTTAGTATATTTATTATAAATGCTTTTTAGTTTACTGTTGTAGTCAGTTTAAAGTCGCTGAGGAGACAGTAACAGAATGCATGTCTAACGTAAATGTTCTCTGTAAACGTCGACAATATGGATTAAGAAATGTAAAGTAAGTAAGTTCAGTAATCATTTAGAAAAGTAATGTACTAACTATCCATTAGTTAAGGAATATATTTCGTTAATTCATAGAGCAATTAAGATTTTGGTTACAAAGGAAATAATAAAGTTTACATTTGAAACTAATTACTTTTTTTAAGGCATTAAAATTTAATAACAATAAAACTGTGTGAAAATTAACAAATATTTAAATTTCCAAGTAACTGCAAGTTGATTAGTGATTACCTCCTGGAACTCTAGGAGACTTACATGTAGATCCGGGGTCCACGAGGCAGGCAGCCAGGGCAAACACCAAGAACTTCATAACCGCTCACGTACAGATGTTCCTGCAAACAATATACAGCTCAAACTATTTCAACAGCGAAATCGTAACCGTATGACTAGTAAAACAGACAGTACTTACGCAGAGAAGGAATTTCCTATATTTGACTGCTTCATTTAAACTCACGGTAGTAACGACTTATATGAAGTAACATATCAAGAATCAAAGTTTTTTGCAACAGTGAAATTCATATTCTTTAATTATTGGCATTGTATAAATCTGATGAAGTTCTAAACATAAATACCATGTAATAACCAAGCAAATGCTATTTAAAAAATATCCATAATGTAGGGTATTACACTGATAGTTACAATAATGGATCAGAATGTTAGAGACACAATTACTTGCTACTGAATGATAAAGTTTTCTTCTTTTGAGATCTCAGTATCGTGCCTAGAAGGCATTGGACAACTGCTATTTAGGAAAATCGACTGAATGTCCCGAAAAAAACATAAGTTACATATTGAAGGTGACACCCAACAGCGGTAGGTTTGTCGAGCTGACTTGCACAGGTTATATATATTCTGTCCCTACAGTGTGTGATAGGATACACCACATGACATATTAAACAAGTAGTGGATAAATACAATATTGGCAGTGAAACACAAAGGCGAAGAATTGACTTTATCTTTCCGATCCACATATTGCTCGAGAAACGGTGCAATTCCAAACAAACCAACGAAGCGATCGTTCTGGAAGTTTAAATCGTTAAGGTGCCTGGTAGTTAAGATCTTGTCAAATATCATTACAAGCCAGCCAGATTTCCGCGTCCAGAAGAAAAATTAAGGCAAGAAATACATTGCATTTGTATTACCTATACCCATCAACATAATATTACACTGTAAATTGTACTTTGCCAAAAAATATTAAACTTTCAAGTTATGTAAGTATCACTTTTACACTATGCGATATTCTTTACTACAAAAGATCTATTTCGCAATTATCTTTCCAGTCGGATTTACTGATCGTCATCGCTTAGTAAGAAAAGAATGTAGAAAACATTCTGCTGGCAGCAATGTGTGCGCGCAGTATATCTGATCTGGTGAACTCAGATTGCGAAAGACGTTTCTGAGTAAGATTAGATTACATTAGGTATGTTCACTTTGATGCCATGTGAGAACAGTCTCGGGGATGTTGAATAGTATATTTACTATTATTACAACTATTAAAATTTAATAATATTACCAACTACTAATAACCCGATGAATCTTCAACCTGCACTTATTCCTCAGTAACGTCTTAAGCGCCAGTGACTGGACCAAGCTAGATCAACTGTCGTGGAATCAAGCTTACGACGCCTTTGAAAAAACGAGGAAGAGGCAAATCATGAAATTTTCGAAATTAGCAGATCAGCAGCATCCCCAGCAGCAAGCAAATGTTTCAGAGCGGTGTGTAGTCAATCTCACTGAGGAAGAATTAGACGCCGCTACCAGATCAGTTCTCGCTAGAGGACTAAACTTCGCTATAACACCGGCCAAAATACCGACGGACGAGGTCATTGCTGCAGTGGAGTCCTCTGTCTCCTGCCTAACTGCGGACGATGCATACGAGATCCGAAGCGCCACGGCGAAGATTTTATCAACTGCAAGGCCACCTGCACCGAACATCACTAGAGAAGAACGTATTGCCCTTCGGTAGTTAAAAGAGAGGGATGATATAGTTATTTTACCTGCTGACAAAGGCAACGCTTCTGTTGTCATGTATTCTGACGAATACCATCGGAAGGTGGAGACGCTTTTGCAAGACGATACGTATGAGAAATTAAGAATCAACCCCCTACAAAAGATTAGACGCCTCGTAGCCACCAAAATACGCGAAGCAACATCAATTGAACCTGAGGCGAAGAGAAGATTAACTACTTCCAACAATCTCCCTCCTAGATTTTATGGCCTTCCATAAATCCACAAAGACGGTGTACCTCTGAGACCTATCGTCAGCGCTCTCCAATCTCCTACGCATCCATTGATCAGATACTTAGCAGAAAAGTTGAAGATCTTAAAGAACTCTTCCTCCACCATCAAAAATTCCTCCCACTTCATTGAAATCATCAGGAACAGACGACTAGAAGAAAATGAAATTCTTGTCAGCTTCGACGTCACGTCTCTTTTTACAAATGTGCCAGTAAACGAGGTCATTAATATAATCAGAGAGCGATTAGAATCGCTCAACTTGCCACTGGAATGGGCTTCGCTTACGGAGTTCTGCCTGAAAACTACCTTCTTCCAGTACAAGAATCAATTCTACCAACAGAAGGAAGGAGCCGCCATGGGAAGCCCACTGTCTCCAGTAGTCGCCGACTTATATATGGAAACCTTCGAAGATGAAGTTATCCAGAACGCCCCCCTGAAACCGTCGCTGTGGGTGAGATTTGTGGATGACACATTTGTCGTCTGGCCCCATGGAATAGAAGCGCTTCATGTCTTCTTCGATCATTTAAACAGAGCCCATGACAAGATCAAGTTCACAATGGAGATTGAAAGCGACAACAAACTCCCGTTCCTGGATGTTTTAGTTACAAGAAATGATGATGGCTCCTTGGGCCACCGAGTTTACCGAAAACCAACGCATACTAATCGGTACCTCCACGCCGACTCTCACCATCATCCAGCGATCAAAAGTGGAATTTTAAAAACGTTAACACTCCGCGCATCCGTGGTATGTGACGAAGAGAGTATGGCCGCTGAAAAGAGAAGTTTAAAGGAGACATTTCTAGCCAATGGATATAGCGTGGCTGCCTGTAATAAAGCCTTAGCATGCCTGGATCGCTCCACTTTGTCTCGCACTTAAGCATCATCGGCGGAAAACAACAAACCACCTGACAAGGCAGTGGCCGTTCTGCCATACATCCAAGGAGTTACGGATAAAATTGGTCGGCTACTTAAAAAGAAGAATATCCGTCCCGTATACAAAGCCCCCAGGAAATTATCCAGCATCCTGACCAGCGTTAAAGACAAGAGAGAACATTTGCAAACACCAGGAGTATATGAAATTCCTTGTAGTTGCGGCAAGGTTTACATTGGGGAAACCGGACGCACTGTTAAGGAGAGGCTCAATGAACACATCAGGCATTTTAAAAATAATGACGCAAGCAAGACCGCTGTAGTTCTACATTCAGCCGATAGCGGCCATTCAATTTTAGTCGATAAGACTAGCGTTATAGCCACTGAAAGCAGATGGTGGCCTAGGCGCATAAGAGAAGCGCTAGAAATACAAAAACAGCCCAACAACATTAATGCCGACAATGGTTTACAACTTGACCATATTTGGTCATACTTGCTCAGAAAAACCCAAGTCGAACGGCCCCATCCTACCGCCTACACTAGGCGCGGTGACGTCACCGCGGCGGTTAGCGCTGCTACTATATAAGGCGATAGCGGCAAACTTACAAGCAGTCCTCTGATGAAAGCCACAGCAAGATGGCAGAAACGTTAGGTTTTAACAAATCGACGTGGCTCCACCCGGAGAACCAAGATATTACATACTAATAACCCGTTAGTTACTTAAAACCCATTATTATCATTAATATCCATTGTTAACTGAAAATACGTATCACCACACGTTAGTTACTATACATGAATGCAATTTCCAGATAATGTGATTGCTGCACTTGTAAATAGTTTCAACAGAAATAAAAACAAAACACCATACTAGTGATTGCGAAAAACTTTGTCATCTACCCCTTCCATGCACCAAAGATATAGAATTTTCTCAGTATCCTTAGTTACCAAATGCCAAGAAGAAAATTCTTTCACATGAGTTCTGAAGCAAAAGCTCTTTCAGTTTGGATTTAAAGTTGTTAGATATTTCCAGGAAATGTTATCTTTTGTAATGACTAGTAATTTTTGTGAGTGTTATATTTATTCATAGTATTAGAGCTGTGTATGTAAGCATTAAAATTGAAGTGTTCATGGAGTAGGTTATGTGTACCGTGCTGGCACTGTAAATACACCTATATTTCTACCCAAATTTCTGCACAATGTCCGTAACCTTGCTTTGCAAATAATTCTTAGCGCATGTTTTTGTTATTTAAATACTTTCTGTGCATATGAAGAGTTTTCCCAGTGTTAATTTATTTATCGTATGATGTTTAGCAAGATATGCAAAAGGTGTGGAGAAATGTGCGCATCACAAGCTCGTACAATATTATGTCTCTAATCATAGTGTTTGATTCATTCTTTTGCATTGACCGATGCATCGTGTATGTCCATTATTGTTCCTTAGTAGACTCGAAGAGGACAAGAAGAAACGATGTGGGTTGACAGAAATGTGGCTCTACAGTCATAATTCGGAGAACTGACCCAGGACCAACTGCAGCGGGAGGAGTAGCAGTATACGTCAAGAAATCAATAAAGCATTACTCAACAGCGTTGCCCATCCTGGCCATCACTGAGGCCGAAGCAGTCGTCATTGAGACAGTAATAGGCCCAGTCACACCATCCACCAGGAACAACGCTCGCAGCAACTGACCTGGCGTCCATGTGCAACATTACGAGTAGTTTCATAGCTGGCGCCGATCTCTACGTCAAAAACAGAGACTCGCAAAGCAGAGTGACTAACGTGTTGCAAAGAGAATCCCAGCGGAAGAGACTAGCTGTCTGGGCGCCTGGAAAACCTTCATACTACCCAGCAGCAGAACGATACCGAGCGGACGTCTGGGATGTCTTCGACACGCGCGTCATCCCCGCCAGACCACTCCTTCAGTCAGTCCCAGAACCAACGTCGAACCAGTGCTGACAGACTGGTACATGGGGAGCGAGAAAGTGGGTACAAGTAGCAGGAACTTCTGGAGAGCAAACTGACATCAATTCCAGCAAGAACTTCAGCCTAAAATCAGTAATTGTTAAACAAAAAGTGGACAACATGGAAGAAGCAGTACTGCGATGGACAACAGATACGCTAAGGGCTGCAGAAAAATCGGCTACGAAGGGGAAAAGCTTCCTCAAGTGCTACTTGACCTCATAAGAGAGAAAAACCGCGTGAGGAAGAGTTGTCCGAAGATTACGGACCGAGTGTACAAATCACTGCTGAACAGGCTACAACGGGAAGTAAAGGAACAACTAAAGATCCACCACAATAATCAGTGGAACAACCGGGTGGCCCAGCTAAGAACAGAGAATGGAACAACTTTGCAACAGACAAGATTCATCTGGGAGAGAGCGCGCACTCCAATGCTGCACTGCACACAAGGCCTTGTCTATACAGGAGAAGATAAGGCGAATACCCTGGCTGACATATTTGATGATAACTATCGCCAAATTGCTGAGCCATACGACGAAGATCATATGAAACAAATAAACCGGCAACTGTATCACTACTGGCGGGCGACGAAGAAAATTAAGAGACGATGGAAGAAGTTGACGTAGTGGAGGTACAGTAGGTCCTGGGAAAGTTACCGGCTGGCAAATCGCTCGGAAATGATGGAATAAACAATCTCATACCTCGGCACCTACCACCTGCAGCAGTCGAAAAACTGGCGCAAATCTTCAACAATGTTATAAGGCGTAAGAAATTCCAAGCGGCTTGGAAGGAGGTAGAAACAGTAGCAATACGAAAGCCTGGAAAAGATCCAACCTTCCCTCAGAACTATGGGCCCCTGTCTCTTCTGCCAGCAGTCTCCAAATGCCAACTGATGTTGCATGTACAGAAATGAGCAATTCGGGTTCCGCCCGGAGCACACCACTACACAGCAGCTGATGAGGGTAGTACTCGTAGAAGACGCAACAGACACCTTCAACAGTCGACGTTAATGTGGAATGGTTCTCCTATATGCTGCCAAGCATTTAACACCATGTGTCATGAAGATCTGCTGCACAAGTTAGAAGCACCCCGCATACCGAAACCCTCGCTACCTGACTAACAGGCAATCCAGAGTCACAGTCGACAAGGCATGGTGAACGAGGAGAAAAATTCGAGCAGGCGTGCGGCAGGATTCGGTGTTGGCCGGTGCTATTCATCATCTTTATATCAGACTTTCCCAGTCAGCATCAAGGCAGCTCTGTATGCAGACGACACCACTTACTTCATATCTTTCTGTAGCCCACAACTCTTCTTTCAGCGTCTCCAGGAAGCCCTAGACAAGCTGGAAGAATATTTTACGTGTAAAGATAAACGCCTCTAAATCTCAAGCAAAGAGGAGTATCGAGACCGGGTCTGACACTGTTTGGCGAGCAAATCCCGCTGAAGAACATAGTGAGATACCTCGGCGCCAACCTCGACCAGAGGCTGACGTGAGGAGCAGAGTCAACCAGAGACTGGGTGCCCTGTACCCGGTGCCACCAGGCTGCAATATCCACGTCTATCAGGCACTAGTCCGACCAGTCATTGAGTGCCTCACCAGAATGGTCATGCGCCGCAAAGACACACGTAAAGAAGCAGCAGGTACTACAAAATCATGGGCTGAAACGCACTCTGCATCTACCTCCTAGATTTCCAACTGTGGACTTTCACCAGTTAGCACAAGTCTCCACACTCCAAGAGAGGATGATAACAATAGCAGAAAACTTCTTTATGAAGGCAGCAACATGCAGAAACAATACCATAAACCAACTGGGGCACTATGAAGTAGAAACCCAGCGCTACACAAAGGCCAAAGTCGATCTTCAACCCCGGTTAGTGCACGGGAAAAAGTGAAAGTGTTTTAAATTAGTGTATAAATTTGTGCGTATTATCTGTGTATATTTTTGTAGTGTAGTGTTGTATGATCTTATCTGTAGATTCAAGTGTGTGTAGGTGTGTTCTAATGTCATGCAAATTGTCGTCTATTCACGCTCGAACTCGCTCGATTATTCCTTTGACCGGTCCTCTCTACCTGGGCGAGCTGCGTCCGCTGGAACTTCTCCAGGCTCGATTGTCAAACGAAGGCTTGGCGGACAAACGAAGGCTCGGCGGACAAACGAAGGCTCGGCGGACATACCTTCGTATGTCCCAGAGCCATGGCTAACGCAGAAACAGAGCATAGTTCTCCATCGCCAGAACCGTGTAACAACTGGACAAGATTTTACAGCAGGGGCATTCTTGAATCTACAGCATAACAGTGACTACTGCTAACATTTTGTGTAAGTTCTAGCAATTGAATCGTCGTCGACATGAAGTGTAACGTGTATGTGTTTGATAAACATATGTAACTGAAGTTTTACAAATCATGATATCAGAACACAGTGCAGCAGAAACCACAACGTAAATACTCTATGTGTAGTTAATGATATACATAAAGTATACCTTGAATCCACATTTAGTGCATTATGATTTTCTTAGAAGCTTCAAATATATGTTAAATTTGTGAGGATTTGTACCTGTTAATGCATGACATTGAACACACCTAAAAGCAGAACTGATATCACTTTCATACGTGATTGTAAATAACCAAAAGATTATTCTAATGTTCAGTAGAAAAATAATTCCACTTTTATGAATCGCCGGAACATTGCCACAGAAATTTTGAAATGTAGTGCAATCTGCCGATTTTTTCATTTTCATTAACATAGAGTTCTTCATGGTCTTTAAGGATCCGAATTTTCCGAAAGCAAACATACAGTCTTATTGAAAGAAACAACAGCACTTCGAAAATAACAATTAAAGACATATGCACTCTTTAATTTTTCAGTTCCTTCAGCCTACGATTTAGCGTTTTTCAGACTGCGATGAAGTTCGTGGCAGCTCCGATTGAACCCCCCACGCAGCACGCGAATAAGCGAGCCTGCAGTCAGGCTCGAGCTTACGTCCAGGCTCGGTCCTCTGTATTGTATTTCCGACATTTGGCCGACAGAGGTCACGCTGGCAGCGACAAACCGAGTGAGCCTAGGAGAATTTCCATAAACTACGTGGCTCTGTCTAGGGGGGGGGGGAGAGCTGGGCCACGTGAGGGGGCGGGGGTCCAAGCCAAGCTACGTTGCTTTTCGTTCGTATTATTTGCACAGTTCAAATTAGGTACAGAACACGCAACAGCATGTGAATACTTATTTACGTCGTTTAATTATTTCCGTATGTAGTTTACGATAGTGTGATAAGGGAAAACAGAACAAAATGTCCTTTGAAATCAATAGGGAATAAAGCTACTTGCTACGCGGGGGAGGGAGGGGCCGCGTGGTGGCCAAAGCTACGTCAGGCTACGAGGGGGAGGAGGGGGGGTTTACAGGAGGCCAAACTGCAGCTACGAAGTTTATGGACGCTCGCTAGACGGATAAGCGTATGTACATATATGTGTGTGTTTGTGTGTATACAGATGGAAATGTATATATAGTGTACGATGTTGGTATCGGAAAGTAGATAGAGGCATTCATAAGATACATTACAAAAAAAATAAAGAAAAAATATAAAAAAAGAAAAAAATAATAGTAAAAATATAATAAAACAAAAAATAACATTTACCAAAAATATATCAATAAAAAATTATATTTTTATATGAAACTTTAATGTAATGAGCTAACGATGTATACAAAATGTATTATCTAACAATAAGATAAAACAAATGTCATTAACAAAATGTGAACTGAATTTAGCATGTAAGAAACGTAAATCATAAAGGTAATGTTGTAAACAACCTAAATGTAGAAGCAGGGGCAAATCTTGCTGAAAGAGCGACAGGCACCCCTCTCCAAATGCAGCTAACTCCATAGGAGTTCGCAGCAAATTATGCACCCGGGGCAGCCCCTTTTGTGTAATAAGTAAACCATATCTGCCGTGTCCTGTTCGAATCGGATTGATGATTCTCCATTGCCGTCTGGGGAAGTTGAATCAATGTAACCGCACTGGAGGGACTTCAGCTAGATGCTTATTGTCTACCGATGAGTTATCCGCAGATTGTTGAGGTTGAAAGAGGACACTGTAAAGCTACGTTCCCACGATCTCTTGTAACGGAGGCGGCACCTCATTAGCCGAAGTGTAGGGACGAGCGCGCGCCTCAGGTTAGCTCTCACTTACCTCGCCGCTACCTCTCCACCACGTTGCCTAGTGTCGTTTGGCAACAGAGCACCACTACACACGCCTGTGTAGTGGGTAGCCGCGTCTCGTCCCCCGCTAGCAGAGGCGGCCCCGTTCCCACGGCATGTTGTTGAGTATCCGTCCCGTCACCTTCGTTATTCCCACGGCGCTTCCCTCAGCGCGTTTTAGGGGACGCCTCTTATCTTTGCTGCATATACTAGCATGTACGGCGCGCCTCAACCCACCGCCCGTCGGTAAAAGATGAGAGGCGGGTACTACCTACCACGCGCCGTGCGAATGAGGCTCTTCCTTGATGAGTCCCAGTGATTACGCAACAACCTAAATTTGATGAAACATCTTCAACAAAAAAAGAATGGTATAAGACCAAAAATCTTCAACGTGATTCAGACCGATATTACAACGTTTGAATTGTTGACATAGTTACATACTGCGCAAATAATAGCCTCAATAATATTACTAAGTGAAAGCAAAGAAGATTAAAATAAATCTGATAAACTTACATTATGCCACGTAATATTTATTTTAATTGTAATGTAGCCTGCACATTTCGCGATCAGTGTGCAACTATTTCCGTTCAAACGATTTAACAACAATAATAGGGCACAGTTTAATTATTTTGAAAAAAAAAACTAAATTATTCACGCCCTCTGATGTAGCGTCAAATACCAGTTGTAATTTTAACCCATGCTAAGTAACAATCTAATTAAAGCTTTCGTTAGCATTAATGTTCGAAAATTAAAACTTTTATCTTACTTATCTATGGACAAAGAATTTAAGGAATACTTCTATTTACCAATAGAATACGTAACTATAAGCATCTACTGATTGATATGACGATTTAAACCCAAACATACTTTTTTCAGTTAATTTATTCGCGGATGCTTAGAAACATTATTAAATAACGTGGGTTACCAAAAACAATGGCATGAAGCGTGACGTGATTGCGCGACATCATAGATTGACGTCGTGCCGTGACAGGTGACGTCATACATGACAGCTTGCTTATTACATTAATAGATTATTTACCATTATGCCATCTGCAAACAGCCTAACTTCCGATAGTAAACCCTTAACAATATCATTCATTAGAATAATGAATATTAGAGATTGCAATATACTTCCCTGTGGCATTACCATTTTCACTCCCATTTCTTTTCATACTTTGCTTAATAACTTTAAAGAATTTCTCTACCCAGCGAATCACTTTTTCATTAATTCATATAACTGCATTTTGAGGCTCATTCTGTTAAATACCTTGTAAAGATCTACTACTACACTATGAACTTTACTCTTCTTTATCCATTTCGTCCGAAATATTTTGCATGCAGCCCAATAACTGAGACTGATATAGGATATTCTTGCCTAAATCCATGTTGTGGATTTGCAAACCAGTTTCTACCCTCACAAATATTCTGAACAATTTACCGTCTACTAATGACAAACTAATCGAGCTGTAATATTCAACTCTATTTTATTATGGACCGGTTCAACTATCACACTTTCTAGTCCGTCATTAAGCAGCAAGTCTCCAGGCTCCATCTAAATATTATTTCAAAAGTAAGATACAATGTTTTAACCCGCTATACATCTGTAATAATATTATCTTCACCAGCCCCTTAATCTTCTTTTAGCTTACTTAGCTTTCCAAACCAGACGTGCGTGATCGCATGTACGCCGCAATGCCAACGGCTCCGTTCACTGACAACTGTTTATCAAGTTTTGCAGGTTCGTCTAATGATGTCGCCTCCCTTTTAAAGCTTCTGTATAAGCACTATTCTACTCACCTGCTGCCGATACCGTGGATTTTATACCAAAACATTACATAGTCCAGTCAAATATGGATTCAACCTCGGAATTAAAGATAACAAGCTGTAAATTTGCATAAACCTTTGTTTTGACATTTTCTAAGTTGGCTCAAAAGTCTCATAGTCAAGATATTCAAGGCCACAGGTAAAAAAAAAAACGATTTTTTTTTAAATATCTCGTTTCCTTTACTCTAAATGTTATTTTGAGTTATTATAAAAGTTGTAGACCATAAAATTCTCTATAAAATTCGTTGTATACAATATTTCATAGAATTAACCTTTCTAGAGATAGAGCGTGGAGAGTGGATAGCACTAAGCCGCATGGACGATAACGCTACTGTACGATACGTTAACTGTAGAATCCAATACACAATACGATTTATAAAGTTAATTATTTATTAATAATTTTGTAACTATGAATAAACTGTAACTTTTTACTTATTAGTATATTGTATTTATAGAAGTTATATTATTTATAAATCATACATTCATCTAATATTAACTTAATATTAATAATAAGATATTTAAATGAAATTGCTTAAATACACTTTAATATAATTATATTTTCCGACAGTTTATCGTAAATCTATTACAATTCAAGTTTTAATATATAGAGAATTTTGTTGTTGTTACTGTTCATATCAAGTATGCAGCTCAATACACGCCATCTTCGTCATCGTATCCCTCTTCTTGTCACTCAACTTGAATTTATAATTCATTATTATCATCGTCGTCGTCCATTAAATTCGGTTCTAAAGCTTCAAGGATTTCAAGTACTGTACATATTCACTTTCTTCATCCAGATCATTTGGATATACTGTAATGAAGCGTTGAGGCATGCTTGTCCATTACACTGACTACAAACTTAGGAGAATTGCGTCCCTACTTTTCTGAACCCGCAAATAGAACCACAGCCTTCATTGCAATTAATTAGAATTGAACAGTTCTTCTGGTGCTGGTGGTACCTCGTAATGTTGTTGTTGGTTCCAGAACTTCATTTTGCAACATCCACCACCATTTCTGTGAATCTAAATCCTTCCCTATCCAAGTTAATATCTGATAGTAGACACAATTGTTTTGTTAAGCTACTGCGCTTTGTTATTTAGATTCTGCAATGGCTGTTTCGTACATCGGCATCATTTCTGGCTTGTTTTGTAGGAATGTTAATAGTTTTTAATTTCTCAATAAGCATTTCAATAAAGTGTATCTTTTATTACGCGGTTCGACAAAAAAAAAAAAAAAATTCTTGGCTGATTGGCACCATCATTGTTTCATCCAAGAAAACTCCGTAAGAGCTTGAAAGGTCAGCAGTTCTTTTTATATTAATACTTGAATCGTAATAGATTTACGATAAACAATTGGGAGATTAAAATATAATTAAAGTGTATTTAAACTATTTCATTTAAATATCTTATTATTGCAGAAATGTATGATTTATAAATAATATAATATCCATAAATAAAATTTATTTATTAGTAAATAATTACAGTTTATTCATAATTACATAATTATTGATAATAATTATCTTTATTAATCGTATTGTGTATTGGATTCTCCAATTAACGAATCGTACAGTAGCGTAATCGCCCACGCGGCTAACACTCTCCACGCTCTATCTCTAGAAAGGTTAAATCTATGAAATATTGTAAATAACGAAATTGGTAGAGAATTTAATGGTCTACAATTTTTCTAATAACTCAAAATAACATTTAGGGTAAATGAAACGAGATATTTGCAAAAAGAAAAGTTTTTTATGACTTTTGACCTTGAATATCTTGACTAGCGTACATGAGATTCTATGAGATTTTCGAGCAAACTTATAAAATGTAAAAACAATGGTTTATGCAAATTTACAGCTTGTTGTCTTTCATTCCGAGGTTTGGCCCTTTTTTCACTTTATTTGACTGTATTAACAAGCGTACCTGGAAATTATCGCACCTTTCAGACCATTGTTAGATGAACTATGATTTCCAAAGACAACAAGCAGACGCAAATCATTCCGAAAATTGTCAGGGAGCCGAGTAGACTAACAATCCAAAAATTTCATATCTGATATTCAAAACTCACCGCTGCTAGCTTACTTAGGACGTAGTGGAAATATAAAAAGCTGTGTGTTTAACGTAGAGATTACTCCTAACATTAAAAGTAAGATATTACTAATTAGAAGTGTGTTCTAACAATTATACAATTCCTAAGCCAATACGCTAATGGCATTCTACAGGGTGTCCAGAAAAGGACTCCCTGATTTCAAAATTAAATATCTCGAAAACAAAGATCGATAGAGGAATGCAGTAAACGGTATGTTTATTGTAACAGCTGTAAGAAGTGTATACAGAAGTGTGAAATAATAGTTACAAAAGCTGCTAACAGATGGCGCTGTACGCTGTACAGCTCATATCAGCATACATAAGTGAAATAATCGTATGAAAACAATCTTTGCAAACAATCACATCACAATGTTTTCAAAATGTTCACCATTGGCACTACACTGAGCTTCGGATCACTATTTAGGCATTACATATGGCGATTACAGCACCATCTGTTAGCAGCTTTTTTAACTATTATTTCACACTGCTGTATACACTTCTTACAGCTGTCACAATAAACATACCGTTTACTGCATTCCTCTATCGATCTTTGTTTTCGAGATATTTAATTTTGAAATCAGGGAGTCCTTTTCTGGACACCCTGTATATATCGATAGTAAACTTCTATCTTCCGACCATTTTATTCTTAACGGCAAGTGACAGATACGTATTGCAGCTGCACTGAGGAGCTTCAACTCAGTTTCTAAGGAGATTAAAAAAAATAAGTGTCACCATTTTGTGTGAATCGTGAAAAACAATATACTTTTGTGTGTTTCGTGTTAATCTGTTTTGTCAGATTTGTAGTGTCTTATGTTAGTATTCTATGCAATCCCTAGAACAATTGCTCACTGAAGTGGGAGATGAATGCAGCCCAGCTGCTAAGTAGTGATGGAATATGGCTGATTCTGGAATTTTCATTCACAATTGCTTCTTGGTATTTTCATAATTCACTACCACACAGAACTGACGTGTCACAGGTTCGTAATCGAAACGTATGTGACGAGCCCATATATTGCTTACAGCTAAAAGAAACGCTTGCAGTGAGCAGGAGATGGATTCCGAAAAAACGTACTTTTGTTGGACGCGTAGGTGATAGAGTGAGGAGTCTGCGTAGAAATGAAATATTTACATTTAAAAACGATTAAAAGAACATAGGCAGTTTTGCCGGACTAAAGGCGAAAATATTTCTTTTTCTAGTGGCAGTAGGCCTACTGTTATCAATGGTATGCAGCGTTCTGCAATCCTATGAAAAATATTTGCGAAATAGAAATATGATTTCCGTTTGGTGTCGCTCCATAAATACGCCTTAAAATAATCTAATGAAATTCTAATTTATCTTATTCTATTACTTCCGTCATTGGAATCTAGATTGTCGCTGGAAACAAAATGTCCTGATACCTGACGGAAGTTTTTCCAAGGAATCACCGTGGGTTTCCTGTTTGCTGTAATGACGAAATCTATCTTTGCCACCATGTCGCAATGACTGTGTCGCTATAAATACCTATTGACAGTTTCGATTTGCATTGAAATTCTCCAATACTGTTGCTGGCGTACCGAATTGGCTAATAGTACCGTTTAAAGCGAATTTACACTTTTACGTGGATTCTGTACCACGAAAGACTACTAATATGATTCATATAATCGATGAAACCTTTGGTATAACTAATTATTATTTAGTAAATACGCCAATACAACTGTTGTTGGATATTCTTTATTTTTCGGACGCGTTTCGCCTCTCGTCGAGGTATCCTCAGCGTACAATGTTTTATTTACATTTTGAGGTGTGGTAGTTGGTCTTCTGTGACCTCAACCAGCATGCTGTTTCCACTATTGTATTTAGTTATACAGTTTGATATAGTGTGGTTCTTATGCCTCCACCGGTAGTCAACTCCACCGGCAGTAAGCACAGTTTTATGCACGTCATTATGACGTGCATAAAACTGTGCTTCAAAGTTGACTGCCGGTGGAGGCATAAGAACTACTAAACATCCTACTCAAACCCGGTTTTAAACGGCGTACCGTAGGGAGTCCTTGTCTTGTTCTAAGAAACTCGTGGGGGGTCTATTAACAGTTATCGCACCGAGGCAATATTTTAAAAAATCCGAATTATAATGGCGTTCATTCACTTGATTTTCCTATTCCACGACATATGATAGCGTCACGGGCGAGCAGTCTCACATTTAAAAAAAAAAAAAGTCTCACATACCAATTGACTTCATATAATAAATCAGTCACAGATGTTGCCATCGGTACAAAGTACTTCAGGCTTCGCTTCGATTGAATCTTCAACTACACTCAATCCATAAATTAAAGGATCTTCGAGATCCACAATAAATCATTGTATGTGCTAAACTATGACACACAAAGACGTGATAATTCTGGCGGCTCAGTACAAAACTGCTTAGAGTGCTGAAACAGTCCGTGGGGCCAGAACTCTTGGGTGCAGTGGTTCTGACTGCGTGGCACGTAGTATTTAAGTCGTAGGGAAGGAGGATGGCAGAGAGAACACATCTGAATGACATTGCGCCTGATCGGATAATCAGCGGATTAGACATTGGCCACACTTTTCACCAGGTGCGTCAGAAGTTGCACGTCACTCGTAATGTCATTTCAAGACTGTGGAGAAGATTTCACGAGGGAGGAAACTTTCAACGTCAGTACGGGCGAGATCGACCACAAGCTATACCGCAGCGCCTTGCATTAATTTCTCGGAAACGTGCAACCAGCACGGCACCTGCAATGGCAGCAGCCTATGCGCCACACATCTCCCGTCAGTGTATATCGTCTGCTTGAGATGCTGCTCTGTATGCTCGGCGACCATCACACAAAGGCGCCACGTGGTACCTTGCTCTTTGAGGAACAGTGGGGTAGTCTCCTGATCACACAGTCGCAGTTTAACCCGGAGAGTTACTGTGCATCTGACGCGACCCTGAGAAACGTCACAACCCTGCAAACATTGTGGAAAGGAACAATATGGCGGCGCCAGTGTTCTTGTCTACGATTGCATCTTAATAATAACATATATTCCACTGCATGTGTTTCCACTGTAGCGGCTGTTGTTTATACGGATAACATCCTGTAACAGTATGTGCTGATTCTTGGTGGTGCTTGTGGCGTTCCAACTGATGGATGATAATGCCCGCCCACATAGATCTGGCATGGTGGACGAGTGCCGGCATCGTGCTGTCTCCAGGACGTAAATCCGATTTAACAATCATGGGACGTTCTTGGCCGAAGGATTGCAGTGGCAGTCGGGCATGGGGACCGGCCTAGGGAAGTCGCACGGCATATAAAATTATTCACGGACAAGATTAAACAGTATTCTTCAGAAACTTCCTGGAGCCGGAAGTTTTGTCCCGATGTGTCGGTCGATACTGTCCTACTGGAAATCCAGAAGGGCATGGCTGGCAGACTATCCCGGGATGTTAGTGGTGGGTAGATTAGTGTTGATAGAGTAGTATAGGTTTCAAGTTAGATTAGAATAGACGTAGTACATAATTTTTAATTTTTTTTTTAACATAAAAACGGATAAGGCCTTATAGGGGAAAAGTAGATTATAATACCAGAGGTGATTATTGCAAAAAAAAAATTATTCAAATGTATAACTATTAAATTAAGTAATCCTACCATTGTTAAAACGGAACCAAGCCTACTACAGGCCTGAGTCAGAACGATGGCGTGGCAGAATGAGCAAACGTCAGCATACCACTTACAGCAAACAAAGCGCTTCTACCACGGCCAAAACAGTCTTGTTTGTAATGTTGACTTTTGCACAAATACACGATGAATCATAACAATATTTGGGAGTTAATTTCCATATTAATGGTAAGCCAGGATGCTGCAAATTTGAACTGGCTCAGGACTGTAGTGGCTGAGAAAACATAATTAAGTGAATGTTACTTATAAGCAATTGTTATTACCCAGTAATCCGGTATAACTAAATGATAGATTACAGAAAGATATGTACAAACTGGGTTAACAGCAACTAACCGAATAATGGGATACTCTAAGAATGACTGGAATATTTAAATAAAAACCACTAGCACTATAACAACAATAAGCGATATTTGTGATTCAATATAACATTAAAATTTGCAATAGCAGCTGTAACTGTTATTACTGTAAGCAAGACCAAATGTAATATTATAGAATTAATTGGACAGTAAGTCAAAGTGTAACGGAACTGTATGACAAATTCCTTGCATGTAAATATTTTGTACAAAACACTGTGTAATCAACAATGTAAAAATTAATACGTAGGGCCTAATTTAGTCACTAAGATATTAGGCTGTATAAATGAAGGGGGAAAAAAAGCCCTAACACCACCACGGACCATTGTTGACCTCCAGCAGGCACTTGTCCAGTTATGTGTTACGTTACAGCAGGCCATGCTGGACGGCCTGATCCACAGAATGGGCAGCCGTTGTGCATCCTGTATTGCCGTACGAGGTCACCACACCCTGCATTGACGCACAGACACTACTTTTCTTATGGCTTTACGCCTCGTTGACGTCGTGGTCATTAGAGGCGCGATGGGGCTGGGGGACAAGGAACGAGAAGGAATTCGGCCTTGGCCTTTTGAAGGCAGCATCCCGTCATTCGCCTGGAGTGATTTGGGGAAACCATGGAAAATCCAAATCTGGATGCCCGGACGAAGATTCGAACCGGCGTCCTCCCGAATGCGGCACTACGTGCCATCCATTGTCATAGCTGGTTTTCCTGTTTACGTTGTACCAGTAGCACTGCCATTAATCAAACTGTTGCCAGAGACACTTTTGGTGTACATATCATCATTGTGCACTATGTTTCTCCGTGGATCTCGAAGATTCCTTAACCTATGTACACCAGTAAATATCATAAAAGAAAACATTTTCCGACTACTTGTTGCAAGGTACTTAATGGAAAGCCTTCTTAAAAACAAAGAAAAACTGTACCAAGTTAAAACACAAAATGTATCGTGTGTTCCACAGGGAATCTCTTTTTAAGTGTCTGTTGCATATGAAAGGATAAAATGTTCTGAGATCAGTGACAATCCATTCTTCATGATATGAGCGTAAGAGAAATGAGACAATGTTAGCGTAAGCAGAAGAAATGTCATATGGCTCATTTACCTTATTGTTCGTGATTCAGTTATTACTTTATCGTCAAGAATGTGACGCTCTTTATTTTGTTTGTCCAAACTCTAAAACTAAACCAAGTGTGGCCTTGCATTCAGAGGACACGGGTTCGAATCGATGGCTAGCGATCGAGATTTCAGTTTTCCGTGGTTTTCTGAAATCACTCCACACGAATACCGGAATGTTTGCTTCAAACGACCATGGCAGAATTACTTTCAGTCCCTAATCCCCAACATTTCCTGTCTCTAAGGACATCGATGTCGAAAGACTCAAAGCAAAAACAAATCTAAAACTAAGAAAAACAGTAGATATTTTAAAGAAATTTATATCTATGCCGAGGGTAGTTTCATTGCCTAGTGGCTGCATAACATTACGGCGTACAGATTAATGTAAAACCTATTGAGAGAACCGCAAATAAATTTGGAAAATGCGTTTACATTACGTATTATGGTAACTAGAGATCGGATTATATGCATTAGCATAATAAGACCATTTTCAACGGTTATTGCATATTTTACCTAAAACCTTGTGATGATTCGTATTTTCGCTGTATTTACAATATTTTTCAGTAGTGTACCTAGTAAATAAATAAAATCTTACGTTGTAGCCGACAAAACCTATTAGCAGCACGGCTCTTAGCAATGGCGCGTCTGTTGTTTTGATAGATCTTCTTCTTCTACATATCTATTCTATATATCTATATCTATCTTCTATATCTATATTCTATATCTATCTATCTATATCTATATTCTATATATAAAACGAAAACCGGATAAACTTGTACTAGAAAAACTCAGAAACTACTGAGCAGATTTCGATGGGGTTTTCACCGTTTTAGAGCTTAGAATCTCAATTTAGTTGTTTGGAATGTTTTATGTTTCTGAATTACATAATGCTGGAATTTTAAATGAAATTCTCAACGTGTGGTGATAAATAACAAAGATGGAGCAACTAGATGTGGCGTACTTATTTCCGTGCTTCGTACTTTACACGCAGCTACAATGTCTTTGATCATAGCCTTTAATGAAAGTATCAGAAGTAATTAATGTTCCATACTACACGTTAAATAAAACTTCAAATATCCTTTCCTTCAATTCGGGAGATTTAATTTTCAAACGCCAAAAATGGCCGTACTGAATTCAAGAAACTAATAACAACAGAAATTTTCTTTGATCACGATCTCTGGCAGCACAATTAATATGTCTTTGGCTATCATCTCTACTTGTTACAATAAAAACATTACGATAATATTGTTCTAGATAGATTAAATTCAATCATACAGGTAACACTAATACTAGAATTTTCCTGGCATTTGAAATAATACTGTAGACGACGGCTAATATAGCTTTCATTCTTTTACTGTAGATCAGTAAATCATTTTCGATATTTCAATAAAAGGCTGAATATTTGGCGTTTGGAGCATAAAGTGTATTTATTCATTCACAATGATCAAAGAACCTTGTATTACCCCTTTAGTGTTGGAAGTATATAAGTTTATGAAAACTGAACGTTTTTGAATTACATTTTGCGCGATACATGTGAGTTTCTGACATAATCTATCTTTTTTATAATCTATTTATGTTCTCAAGTTATTGAATGTCAGCTGAAATATTTAGCGCTTGGAGCTGAAAGTAGATTCATTCTATTCACAGTAATTAATGCGTAGGCTGATGATTTTTAATATCCACAGAACTTCGTATAAAGCCTTTAGTATTATAAATAAAAACAGTTTAGAACAATCCAACGTTTTTTGGTATCACATTCATTGCTATACACGTGAGGAGAAGCAATTTGTAACTCGATGAGACAAATCGACAGTAGAGAAATTTTTCTTTTCATATCTGACTTAAGTATTAGAGATATCGAATGTCAAAAATTGGTTATAGGTATAGTTCCTTCTATTTTTGTCGACGATCTTAAGTTCAAGGTTATATCGCAATGATGCGAATGTTTAATTGCGAGTGCATTATTCCAATTGCAGTACATACTGTAAGTTTATGATGAAATTATTTGTGTTAATTTATGCTACGCGAACTAGGAATCCTCAAGTAAACATCGTTGTCAGTACCCAAAATGTATAAGGTAATAGCGCAATCACTGGGACTCATCAAGGAATTGTCGTTTTGGTCGGAAAACTGTTTCACACGTTCGTTGGGTGTAATGTATGTTGCTCTTAGAGCTGTAAAATATATCCATCCTCTCAAATTTCACTCGAAAAGTGTCGTAACGTAAGGTGGCGAGTGACTGGGAGAAGGCATATAGCGATGTGTAATGATAACGTTATCGTTCCATCGAGTATTTTATTTAGTGATATGTTTCTATTACACCTATCAGGATAGTGTATAATGCACCAACTTCACGCAAAATAATAATAATAAAAAAAACTGCCGCCATTAGACACTTAGCGATGAGAGGACGCCATTTGTTGTTATATGCGACTTCCAGCGTTGCTAATATGTATCAGTGACCAACAACGACGAAAACATCTCTGACATAACAACATGATGTATGTTTCTTTATAATGTAATACCTATTATCGTTGGACATAGTATGTGTTTACGTAAATGAGGCAACTAACGTTAGCTTACGGTTCAAAATTTTTGTTTTATTTTTCATCGTCTAATTTTTCCCATATTTATATTTTGATAACAACATATTCCCAAATAATATCGTTCATAGAACGTTGCATGATCATTATATATTTCGCTATAACGCTACTTGCAGTCGCTCGCGGTAAAGCGTTACGGCACTTTTTGAGTGAACTGTTTGAGGTATCTATATATTTTACAGATCTAAGAGCAATATATGTTAAATAGTATCACCCAACGTACGTGAGTTTTCCGACCAGAACTACAATTCCTTGATGAGTCCCTGTGATTGCGCTGGAGCCGACCTGTTTGAGGTATCTATATATTTTACAGATCTAAGAGCAATCATATATATATTACTAGCGGTCCGGTACGTGCTTCGCTACGTATAAAGTGAAATAATAAAAAAATTTAATTGGAACATCAAATTCATTTATTCAAACAAAAAATATTTTATTAATTTCTAGCTATTTTAAAACTTAATCCAAAACATTTGGATACACAATATTTTTTGTTTTTCCATTTTGAGCATGAATAAACAAACGGCTGGGGGTACCGACTCTGGAACAGGCAACATAAAGTTGGCCATGTGAAAAACACGATTCCTCCAAATTCACACCACATACGTGAAGTGTTTGCCCTTGGGCCTTGTTGATGGACATCGCAAATGATAAACGCACAGGATATTGTAATCGTTTGAACTCAAATGGCATATCAGTTGGAATCGTAGGGATACACGGTATCAGACAAACTTCTCCTTTTGATTTACCAGTTAAGATCGTAGCTTCAATCAAATTTGGCAATAACTTTTCACTGCCAATCTGGTGCCATTACACAGTTTTGGTGGATTAATATTTCGCAATAATATAATCAAAGAACTAATTTTCAGATTCAAGCAATGGCATACCAGCCGGTTCCAATGAATTTAAAAATTCAATTGGATAATTCATTGCCTCATCTTGATTCATAACACTGTCAATTGATTTATATGTCGTGACTACACCTGGCAGTTTCGCTTGAATTTGAAAATTAATGGCATTGATATGAATGTTCTTCAGTGTCAAAATGGCGCATTCTCTCAACCAGTCATGAATTCTGTAATTCTGAAGAATATTCGGAAAAACACATTCAATCAATTCATCTATCGATTGCGCAATTGTACAAAAATTGTTTGGTACAGCGATCAATCCGTTGGTACTGTCGATTTGTATTTTGCCATCACCAATTTCTAACAACTGTTTTGAAAACTCATGGGCAGCTGGATCATTTTGTAGGTGAATACGCATATTAATGTTCAGTGTCAATTTTTGTACATATCTCCAAAGAACTGATGATTAAAACAGGCATTTATTTCATCAGCAGGAGTTGATCGAGGAATGACAGGCAATGTTTGACGAAAATCCCCTGACAGTAATTTCAGAGCACCACCAAAAAGCTGTTGATTACTACGTAAATCTTGCATTGTTCGATTAAATGCTTCTAGTGATTTTTTATTCGCCATTGTACACTCATCCCATAAAATAATTGACATTAATCGCAGAACTTTTGCCATAGCAGAATTTCTCGAAATACTGCAAGTAGGAGTTTCAATCACCTGTACATTCAATGGCAATTTTAATGCAGAGTGTGCGGTCCGACCACCTTCTAATAATGTAGCAGCAATTCCCGAAGATGCAAGTGCCAATGCAATTTTCTGTTCCGATCGAACAGTCACTAAAATCAATGATATAACAAACGTTTTGCCTGTACCAACAGGTGCATCCAAGAAATATAATCCACCTACATTATTGGAAACATCTTGCACGATTGTGTCATATACATGTTTTTGCTGAATATTCAACTTGGTTATATTCGATTGTACAAATAAACGCAAATCATTATAATTGAATTCCTGCTCACGTTGCAATTCTTGATCAAACAAATCATGCATCTCACGATTTGGTGCGGTCATACCCAATTGTACTAATGCTTTATTTGCAATCGTTAGACACATATCTTCAATTATTATCAAAGCTTCGTTGTACATTTCCAAGGTAATCAACAAATCAGGATTTCTTGCATGATGACGCATACGAATTAAAATATCTTCTGCCATATAATGTTTATATTTGTTCCATAATTCAAGTGGATTTGATGGCATACATGTTGATAATATAATGGCAAATAGCATTCGTATTTGTTGTGGATGAGCTGAAGTAGATGCATCATCAAGTGTTGAATCCCAATGTGCATCATCCTCCAACAAATGCAAGAGTTGACATGCTTCACGATATGTTTGACACAAATGACCGTTGACTGTTCTCAATTCTTGAAATGATTTTGGGCCATTGACGTTAACTAATAACAATCGCAAATAAAAACACTCAGCATTGTTTGGATGTACTGTATATATTCTCCCAATTGCATCTGTTTGGAAAATGCCTGGATGCCCATCGACTGCTGTTCCTTGTTTACATCTTTGAAATTTTTTCGAAGACACATTCCATGTGTAATACTGAGGCACTTCAGAATATAACAAATTTATCACAAATGTATCAGTTTCGCATAATTTGAAAAAAGCGGTCAACGTAGTCACTGGTGGTTGTGCTGCTCTTTCCAATACATTTGCTTCATTAAAATAAACACGTTGGCCATTCTCAAGATACACAGCCAAGTGAACAACCACAGGATGTCTTTCGTGCATTGGAAACGACATAATCCTCCAGACAGCTTCATTACTACTAATATAGCGCCCCATTTGATACTGAGGAATTTCATCATTTCTATTATCACCAGCAACACCGAAAACAGCCATATCGCTCCCTTTATTTACATACTTGAAAATATATTTAATGGATTTGACTGAATTACAATACTCCACATTTATATGAGCATTGAATATTTTCGATAATAATGGACAATACGGAACCACCCAACGATTATCAACTTCAGCGTCCTGGTTACACATTCTAATGGTTGCCGTTTTGCCATTATCATTAGGTGATCTACGTCGATACAACGGATATCTGTCATTGCCCGTTATTGTGTCTGAAGTCAATTGCCTTGGGTATCGTTTCGAACACTTTCCATCAATCATACATGGCGAATTCATATTTAATTCACTGCACGGACCATGTATCATGTTTTTAACGACGACGTGAAATAACTCAGGATCAACAGTTTGATCAGGAATTTCAGCTGATATAACGTTATCGATTTGATCTGGAGCTATTTTATGTACCAGCCAAATTAATATATGTGCGTGTGGCAATCCCCTTTTTTGCCATTCGATGGAGTACATATGGCAACGCACCTCTCCAAATACACATAATTTGACAATTAAATCCATAAGTGCTTTCAAGTTTTGCAGAAAAACACGTGCTGTAATGTCATGATGATCAGTTGTCGACTGTCCTTCAAATAAATTGTTTTTGTTGTCATCCCATTGCGGATTACATGTAAATGTAATGAACAGATCCGATCGACCGTATTTTCGTACGCCGTGGGCTACCAATATACGAAGATAGCAATATAGTTAAACGTCCGATGTCATTAACATTAGCATCATTCGCTATCGCATCTTGCAAATGAATATATTCTTCGGATCTTAATTTTGCTTGGTTGAAACGAACCATCAATCGATACGAATAAAAATTCATGGCACTAACTTTTTTCTGTACATGTAGACCTGAAAATAAGTGCAAAATGTGACTTTAGAAAATTATACAAATGAAATGTCAACACACTGAAAATAGGTCAATTATTTACCTGTTCGTGGATCAATCATTGGTATATTGATATGGTAGCCATCGTCACCTTTCCAATGCAATATTGGGTATTGTAATGCATCGTAACTACGATGAAGTTCCGAAACACGTTGCAATTGCTCATTTCTGCGATTAAGTACAATATCACGGGATTGAAACTGATCACCAAGAATTACAATTGCAACCTCATCAATTGTCGGTGCATTGAATCTCCTTGCATGCTCTCCAAAAGGTGTTCTATCAGACCTTATTACGATTTTGTGATTATCAGATGGCATACGATCGAGAGCAATTTTGAACAATTGAACTAGTGCGTTATGCTGATGGAAAAGCCTTTGTAGCTCGCGAATAATTTCTCGTCTTGTGTTTGAAACAATTGCACAACGTTGATCCAATTCATGATTTTCGTCACCAGTAAAATAAATTTGCAAAAATTGTTGATCAGCGTCGGGGTATGGCAATAACGAACCAGCTTGATGATAAATCTGGCCCTGAATCTGTAACATTTATGCAATTTTAGGTAGATGTTGGATCAGAATTTTTAAAACTATCGAATACTTTATGATTCAGATTGATATAAACATGGGACGATCCTGTTGAAGTATTTACCTTAAACGTCGGCATAAAATTATCTCTAATAATTTTAGTAGCACCAAAAGAAGTCATTTGAAATGCCGAATTGTATTGTTGAATATGACTCAAAAAGTGTTTCGACGTTTGAGATGTCCCAAAAATAAATGAATACAATGGTTCGGGTGGAGTTTCTAATGCTGGCAATCTCACTTTGCCATTAACACAACACATGCCGGGCATTTCACCTGGAAAGTTAGCCGCATCACAATGTGGACATATTGCGTCCATCATTCCAATGTATCCGTACATACTATAATCAATCTGACTGTTGTAATTAAAAGCAGCACGCATCATTTCAGCCAAAACAGCATGACGTATTCGTGATTGCCGTGCAAGATTCAGTACAGGTACAGGGTCAACAGATCTATTTCGTGCATTACGTTCACACTGCGATGCATTAGCTTGTGCGCGTTCATCTGCAGTCTGTGATCGTCTTAGTAATGCCACATCATTTACATTACGCGTTCGATGACCTATATTTGCTGTTCTGGCTTGTGGCATTTTTCCTTCACATAAAAAAGAATAAATCAAATTGCTACATTAATAGTGGTGTATCAGTATTTATACATGTGCGTATATGTGTGTATGGAAATATATATGACTGCATACGTCAATGTATATAAAAATGTCATTAAATAATTCATATTTAAATCATCTTGTTTCCATTTGTTACAAAAGAATAAAACACCCGTATGCTCACAATATGTTTACATACATGTAATTCAATTCAACAGTTCAAAACTTACCGTTTGTGTAAATACGTTTGACAATTTAATTCAGATAAAGCATGTAAACGATATGAAACACCGACGGCTCGCTAAAAAACTGAGAAAAGTACACGCACACATATACACAGTACCGGTACATTTGAACAATTCAAGACTCACCATTTGTATGAATGCACTTAACAATATGTTTAAAAATATAAACACAAAGCAATAATTATCGCTGACAATTTGCTTTAATCGAAGCACGTCCAAAATGAAATGACCGCATGAATGACATAACAACATGCTTGCCTGTCAACACTGAAAAAGTTTCAATTTGACAGCAAAATCCTCATTAACAAAGTGATCCGCCATTTATTGAATTCATTTGTTACAAAAAATGTGATAAATGATTATCAATAATTATCGCTGACAATTTGCTTTAATCGAAACACGTCCAAAATGAAATGACCGCATGAATGACATAACAACATGCTTGCCTGTCAACACTGAAAAAGTTTCAATTTGACAGCAAAATCCCCAATAACAAAATGATCCGCCATTTATTGAATTCATTTGTTACAAAAAATGTGATAAATGAAGAACCGCTCGACCGATTTTGTGCAAACTTCACATAAACCATCTACTAAATAGTCCGAACAAAGCCTAAACAATTGGTTTGGATAGGTGAGCTCGTTCTTGAGTTATAAAATTACAACGAAAAGTGGCATTGATTTTTATCATCATATATATTATTTCTATAAGGTATTTTTTTGTCACAAGCCTATATCTTCCTTCATACTTAACCGAAATCAATGAATGAGGTGTCATTTTAAACCTTATGGTCTCCACTTTGGTTACATCGTATATTAAGCAAGAAAGTTTTCGGAATTCGACCCTTAAAGGGCAAAAATGTAAATTTTTTCTAAAATACTGTTTTCCGTGTTACGAGTCAGTTATCTCCCTGGATACCTAACTGAAACCGTTTTATGAAGAATCGTTTTAAAGATTAAGATCTCCGCTTTAGTGACGTTATATATTAAGCCAGAAAGTTTTCGGAATTCGACCCTTAAAGGGAAAAAGTATCAATATTTTTGCAATGCGTTTTTGTGTCACGAGCGATTTATCTCCCTTAATATCTAACCGATATAGATAAATGAGGTATCATATTAAAGAATAAGGTCTCCGCCATGGTAACATTATATTTTAAGAAAGGAATTTTTCGTAATTCGACCCTTATAGGGCAAAAATGTCACTTTTTCTAAAATGCGTTTTTTTGTATCTCGATCCATTTATCTCCCTGGATATCTAACAAAAATCGATAAATGAGGTAGGATTATGACGAGTAATGTCTCAGCTTTGTGACATCATATTTTAAGAAAGAATGTTTTTGGAATTCAACCCTTAAAGGAAAAAAGTATAAATTTTTCTATTACCGATTTTTGTGTCACGGGCGATTTATCTCCCTTGATATCTAACCGATATAGATAAATGAGGTATCGTATTAAAGAATAAGGTCTCCGCCGTGGTAACATTATATTTTAACAAAGGAATTTTTCGTAATTCGACCCTTAAAAGGCAAAAATGTCAATTTTTCTAAAATACTTTTTTGTATCTCGAGCCATTTATCTCCCTGGATATCTAACCAAAATCGATAAATGAAGTAGGAATATAAGGAGTAATGTATCAGCTTTCTGAAATCATATTTTAAGAAAGAATGTTTTTGGAATTCAACCGTTAAAGGAAAAAAGTATAAATTTTTCTATAACCGATTTTTGTGTCACGAGCGATTTATCTCCCTTGATATCTAACCGATATAGATAAATGAGGTATCATATTAAAGAATGAGGTCTCCGCCGTGGTAACATTATATTTTAAGAAAGGAATTTTTTGTAATTCGACCCATAAAAGGCAAAAAAAGTCAATTTTTCTAAAATGCGTTTCTTGTGTCTCGAGCTACTTATCTCCCTTGATATCTATCCAAAATCGATAAATCAAGTACGATTGTGAGGAATAATGTCTCAGCTTTGCTGACATCATATTTTAAGAAAGAAGTGTTTGGAATTCAAATATTAAAGGGAAAAAGTATAAATTGTTCTACAACGTATTTTTGTGTCACGAGCTATTTATCTCCCTTGATATCTAATCGATATAGATAAATGACATATCGGATTAAAGACTAAGGATTCCGCCGTGGTAACATTATATTATAAGAAAGGAATTTTTCGTAATTCGACCCGTAAAGCGCAAAAATGTCAATATTTCTAAAATATGTTTTTTGTGTTTCGAGCCATTTATCTCCCTGGATTTCTAACCAAAATCGATAAATGAAGTAGGAGGATGAAGAGTAATGACTGAACTTGGTGACATTATATTCAACCTCACTATTCATCGCATTTTATTCGCGAAATTTTCGCTCGGGTCGTCTAGTATATATTATTTCTATAAGGTATTTTTTTGTCACAAGCCTGTATCTTCCTTCATACTTAACCGAAATCAATGAATGAGGTGTCATTTTAAAGCTTATGATCCTCACTTTAGGCACATTACATTACAAGAAACGAATTTTCGGAATTCGACCCTTAAAGGGCAAAATGATCAATATTTTTGCAATTCGTTATTGTGTCACGAGCGATTTATCTCCCTTAATATCTAACCGATATAGATTAATGAGGTATCATATTAAAGAATAAGGTCTCCGCCATGGTAACATTATATTTTAAGAGAGGAACTTTTCGTAATTCGACCCTTAAAGGGCAAAAATGTTAATTTTTCTAAAATTCGTTTTTTGTATCTGGAGCTATTTATCTCCCTGGATATTTAACAAAAATCTATAAATGAAGTAGGATTATAAGGAGAAATGTCTCAGCTTTGTGAAATCATATTTTAAGAAGTAATTGTTTTAGAATTCAACCATTAAAGGGAAAAAGTATAAATTTTTCTATAACGGATTTTTGTGTCACGAGCGATTTATCTCCCTTAATATCTAACCGATATAGATAAATGAGGTATCATATTAAAGAATAAGGTCTCCGCCATGGTAACATTATATTTTAAGAGAGGAATTTTTCGTAATTCGACCCTTAAAGGGAAAAAATGTTAATTTTTCTAAAATTCGTTTTTTGTATCTGGAGCCATTTATCTCCCTGGATATCTAACAAAAATCTATAAATATAGTAGGATTATAAGTAGAAATGTCTCACCTTTGTGAATTCATATTTTAAGAAATAATTGTTTTAGAATTCAACCATTAAAGGGAAAAAGTATAAATTTTTCTACAACGGATTTTTGTGTCACGAGTGATTTATCTCCCTTAATATCCAACCGATATAGATTAATGAGGTATCATATTGAATAATAAGGTCTCCGCCATGGTAATATTACATTTTAAGAAAGGAGTTTTTCGTAATTTGACCCTCAAAGGGCAAAAATGTTAATTTTTCTAAAATTCGTTTTTTGTATCTCGAGCCATTTATCTCCCTGGATATCTAACAAAAATCTATAAATGAAGTAGGATTATAAGGAGAAATGTCTCACCTTTGTGAAATCATATTTTAAGAAATAATTGTTTTAGAATTCAACCATTAAAGGGAAAAAGTATAAATTTTTCTATAACGGATTTTTGTGTCACGAGCGATTTATCTCCCTTAATATCTAACCGATATAGATAAATGAGGTATCATATTAAAGAATAAGGTCTCCGCCATGGTAACATTATATTTTAAGAGAGGAATTTTTCGTAATTCGACCTTTAAAGGGCAAAAATGTTAATTTTTCTAAAATTCATTTTTTGTATCTTAAGCAATTTATCTCATTGGATATCTCACCAAAATCGAAAAATCAAGTAAGATTATGAGGAGTAATGTCTCAGATTTGGTGACATCATATTTTAAGAAAGAATGGTTTTGGGATTCAACCCTTAAATGGAAAAAGTATAAATGCTTCTATAACGGATTTTTGTGTCACGTGCCATTTATCTCACTTAATATCCAACCGATTTAGATAAATGAGGTATCATACTAAAGATTAAGGTCTCCGCTATGGTAAAATTATAATTTAAGATACGAATTTTTTGTAATTCGACCCTTAAAGGGCAAAAATGTCAATTTTTCTAAAAAAATTTTTGGGTCTCTAGCCATTTATCTCCCTGGATATACAACCGAAATCGATAAATGAAGTAGGAGTAAGAAGAGTAATGACTCAGCTTTGGTGACATCATATTCAACCTCACTTTTCACCGAATTTTTTTTTCGCGAAATTTTCGCATGGGTCGTCTAGTCATATATATTATTTCTATAAGGTATTTTTTTGTCACAAGCCTATATCTTCCTTCATACTTAACCGAAATCAATGAATGAGGTGTCATTTTAAAGCTTATGGTCTCCACTTTGGTTAAATCGTATTTTAAGCATGAAAGTTTTCGGAATTCGACCCTTAAAGGGCAAAAATGTAATTTTTTCTAAAATGCTGTTTTCTGTGTTACGAGTCAGTTATCTCCCTGGATACCTATCTGAAACCGTTTTATGAAGTATCGTTTTAAAGATTAAGATCTCCGCTTTAGTGCCGTCATATATTAAGCCAGAAAGTTTTCGGAATTCGACCCTTAAAGGGCAAAAGTATCAATATTTTTGCAATGCGTTTTTGTGTCACGAGCGATTTATCTCCCTTAATATTTAACCGATATAGATAAATGAGGTATCATATTAAAGAATAAGGTCTCCGCCATGGTAACATTATATTTTAAGAAAGGAATTTTTCGTAATTCGACCCTTATAGGGCAAAAATGTCACTTTTTCTAAAATGCGTTTTTTGTATCTCGAGCCATTTATCTCCCTGGATATCTAACCAAAATCGATAAATGAGGTAGGATTATGAGGAGTAATGTCTCAGCTTTGTGACATCATATTTTAAGAAAGAATGTATTTGGAATTCAACCCTTAAAGGGAAAAAGTATACATTTTTCTATAACGCATTTTTGTGTCACGAGCGATTTATCTCCCTTAATATCTAACCGATATAGATAAATGAGGTATCATATTAAATAATAAGGTCTCCGTCATGGTAACATTATATTTTAAGAAAGGAATTTTTCGTAATTCGACCCTTATAGGGCAAAAAATGTCACTTTTTCTAAAATGCGTTTTTTGTATCTCGAGCCATTTATCTCCCCGGATATCTAACCAAAATCGATAAATCAAGTACGATTATGAGGAGTAATGTCTCAGCTTTGTGACATCATATTTTAAGAAAGAATGAATTTGGAATTCAACCCTTAAAGGGAAAAAGTATACATTTTTCTATAACGCATTTTTGTGTCACGAGCGATTTATCTCCCTTAATATCTAACCGATATAGATAAATGAGGTATCATATTAAATAATAAGGTCTCCGCCATGGTAACATTATATTTTAAGAAAGGAATTTTTCGTAATTCGACCCTTATAGGGCAAAAAATGTCACTTTTTCTAAAATGCGTTTTTTGTATCTCGAGCCATTTATCTCCCTGGATATCTAACCAAAATCGATAAATCAAGTACGATTATGAGGAGTAATGTCTCAGCTTTGTGACATCATATTTTAAGAAAGAATGTATTTGGAATTCAACCCTTAAAGGGAAAAAGTATACATTTTTCTATAACGCATTTTTGTGTCACGAGCGATTTATCTCCCTTAATATCTAACCGATATAGATAAATGAGGTATCATATTAAATAATAAGGTCTCCGCCATGGTAACATTATATTTTAAAAAGGAATTTTTCGTAATTCGACCCTTACAGGGCAAAAAAGTCTCTTTTTCAAAAATGCGTGTTTTTTATCTCGAGACATTTATCTCCCTGGATATCTAACCAAAATCGATAAATGAGGTAGGATTATGAGGAGTAATGTCTCAGCTTTGTGACATCATATTTTAAGAAAGAATGTATTTGGAATTCAACCCTTAAAGGGAAAAAGTATAAATTTTTCTATAACGCATTTTTGTGTCACGAGCGATTTATCTCCCTTAATATCTAACCGATATAGATAAATGAGGTATCATATTAAATAATAAGGTCTCCGCCATGGTAACATTATATTTTAAAAAGGAATTTTTCGTAATTCGACCCTTACAGGGCAAAAAAGTCTCTTTTTCAAAAATGCGTGTTTTTTATCTCGAGACATTTATCTCCCTGGATATCTAACCAAAATCGATAAATGAGGTAGGATTATGAGGAGTAATGTCTCAGCTTTGTGACATCATATTTTAAGAAAGAATGTATTTGGAATTCAACCCTTAAAGGGAAAAAGTATAAATTTTTCTATAACGCATTTTTGTGTCACGAGCGATTTATCTCCCTTAATATCTAACCGATATAGATAAATGAGGTATCATATTAAATAATAAGGTCTCCGCCATGGTAACATTATATTTTAAGAAAGGAATTTTTCGTAATTCGACCCTTATAGGGCAAAAAATGTCACTTTTTCTAAAATGCGTTTTTTGTATCTCGAGCCATTTATCTCCCTGGATATCTAACCAAAATCTATAAATCAAGTACGATTATGAGGAGTAATGTCTCTGCTTTGTGACATCATATTTTAAGAAAGAATCGTTTTGGAATTCAACCCTTAAAGGAAAAAAGTATAAATTTTTCTATAACCGATTTTTGTGTCACGAGCGATTTATCTCCCTTGATATCTAACCGATATAGATAAATGAAGTATCATATTAAAGAATAAGGTCTCCGCCGTGGTAACATTATATTTTAAGAAAGGAATTTTTCGTAATTCGACCCACAAAAGGCAAAAAAGTCAATTTTTCTAAAATGCGTTTTTTGAGTCTCGAGCCACTTATCTCCCTTGGTATCTATCCAAAATCGATAAATCAAGTACGATTGTGAGGAATAATGTCTCAGCTTTGCTGACATCATATTTTAAGAAAGAAGTGCTTGGAATTCAACTATTAAAGGGAGAAAGTATAAATTGTTCTACAACGTATTTTTGTGTCACGAACCTTATATTTCCCTTTATATCTAATCGATATAGATAAATGACATATCGTATTAAAGACTAAGGTTTCCGCCTTGGTAACATTATATTCTAAGAAAGGAATTTTTCGTAATTCGACCAAGAAAGCGCAAAAATGTCAATATTTCCAAAATACGTTTTTTGTGTTTCGAGCCATTTATCTCCCTGGATTTCTTACCAAAATCGATAAATGAAGTAGGAGTATGAAGAGTAATGACTGAACTTGGTGACATTATATTCAACCTCACTATTCATCGCATTTTATTCGCGAAATTTTCGCACGGGTCGTCTAGTATATATAGATTTCTATAAGGTATTTTTTTGTCACAAGTCTATATCTTCCTTCATACTTAACCTAAATCAATGAATGAGGTGTCATTTTAAAGATTATGGTCTCCACTTTAGTTATATCGTATTTTAATCAAGAAAGTTTTCGGAATTCGACCCTTAAAGGGCAAAAATGTAAATTTTTCTAAAATGCTGTTTTATGTGTTACGAGTCAGTTATCTCCCTGGATACCTATCTGAAACCGTTTTATGAAGTATCGTTTGAAAGATTAAGATCTCCGCTTTAGTGACGTCTTATATTAAGCCAGAAGCTTTTCGGAATTCGACCGTTAAAGGGCAAAAGTATCAATATTTTTGCAATGCGTTTTTGTGTCACGAGCGATTTATCTCCCTTAATATGTAACCGATATAGATAAATGAAATTAAAGAATAAGGTCTCCGCCATGGTAACATTATATTATAACAAAGGAATTTTTCGTGATTCGACCCTTAAAAGGCAAAAATGTCAATTTTTCTGAAATGCGTTTTTTGTGTCTCCAGCCATTTATCTCCCTGGATATCTAACCAAAATCGATAAATGAAGTAGGAATATAAGGAGTAATGTATCAGCTTTGTGAAATCATATTTTATGAAAGAATGTTTTTGGAATTCAACCCTTAAAGGAAAAAAGCATAAATTATTCTATAACCGATTTTTGTGTCACGAGCGATTTATCTCCCTTGATATCTAACCGATATAGATAAATGAGGTATCATATTAAAGAATAAGGTCTCCGCCGTGGTAACATTATATTTTAAGAAAGGAATTTTTCGTAATTCGACCCATAAAAGGCAAAAAAGATAATTTTTCTAAAATGCGTTTTTTGTGTCTCGAGCCACTTATCTCCCTTGATATCTATCCAAAATCGAAAAATGAAGTATGATTGTGAGGAATAATGTTTCAGCTTTGCTGACATCATATTTTAAGAAAGAAGTATTTGGAATTCAACTATTAAAGGGAAAAAGTATAAATTGTTCTAAAACGTATTTTTGTGTCACGAGCCTTATATTTCCCTTGATATCTAATCGATATAGATAAATGACATATCGTATTAAAGACTAAGGTTTCCGCCGTGGTAACATTATATTCTAAGAAAGGAATTTTTCGTAATTCGACCCATAAAGCGCAAAAATGTCAATATTTCTAAAATACGTGTTTTGTGTTTCGAGCCATTTACCTCCCTGGATTTCTAACCAAAATCGATAAATGAAGTAGGAGTATGAAGAGTAATGACTGAACTTGGTGAAATTATATTCAACCTCACTATTCATCGCATTTTATTCCCGAAATTTTCGCACGGGTCGTCTAGTATATATTATTTCTATAAGGTATTTTTTTGTCACAAGCCTGTATCTTCCTCCATACTTAACTGAAATCAATGAGTGAGGTGTCGTATTAAAGCATACGGTCTCCACTTTGATCACATCATATTTTAAGAAATGAAGTTTTCGGAATTCGACCCTTAAAGAGCAAAAATGTCAATATTTCTAAAATTCAGTTTTCTGTGTTGCGAGTCATTTATCTCCCTGGATACCTATCTGAAATCGTTTAATGAAGTATCATTTTAAAGATTAAGATCTCCGCTTTAGTGACGTCATATAATAAGACAGAAATTTTTCGGAATTCAACCCTTAAAGGGAAAAAGTATCAATATTTTTGCAATGCGTTTTTGTGTCATGAGCGATTTATCTCCCTTAATGTCTACCCGATATAGATAAATTAGGTATCATATTAAAGAATAAGGTCTCCGCCGTGGTAACATTATATTTTAAGAAAGGAATTTTTCGTAATTCGACCCTTAAATGGCGAAAATGTCAATTTTTCTAAAATGCTTTTGTTGTATCTCGAGCCATTTATCTTCCTGGATATGTAATCAAAATCGATAAATGAAGTTGGATTATGAGGAGAAATGTCCCAGATTTGCGACATCATATTATAAGAAAGAATGTTTTTGGAATTCAACCCTTAAAGGGAAAAAGTTTAAATTTTTCTATAACTCATTTTTGTATCACGAGCGATTTATCTCCCTTAATATCTAACCGATAAAGATAAATGAGGTACATTTTAAAGAATAAGGTCTCCGCCGTGGTAACATTATATTTTAAGAAAGGAATTTTTCATAATTCGACCCTTAGAGGGCGAAAATGTCAAGTGTTCTAAAATGCGTTTTTTGTATCTCGAGCCATTTATCTCCCTTGATATCTATCCAAAATAGATAAATGAGGTAGGATTATGAGGAGTAATGTCTCTCCTTTGTGACATTATATTTTAGGAAAGAATGTTTTTGGAATTCAACCCTTAAAGGGAAAAAGTATAAATTTTTTTATAACGCATTTTTGTGTCACGAGCCATTTATCTACCTTGATATCTAACCGAGATAGTTAAATGAGGTATCATATTAAAGACAAAGGTCTCCGCCGTGGTAACATTTTATTTTAAGAAAGGAATTTTTCGGAATTCGACCCTTAAAGGGCGAAAATGTCAAGTTTTCTAAAATGCGTTTTTTGTGTCTCGAGCCACTTATCTCCTTGGATATCTATGGAAAATTGATAAATCAAGTAACATTATGAGGAATTTTGTCTCAGCTTTAGTGACATCATATTTTAGGAAAGAACTTTTTGGAATTCAACCCTTAAAGGGAAAAAGTATAAATTTTTCTACAAGGCATTTTTGTGTCACGAGCCATTTATCTCCATTCATATCTAGCCGATATAGATAAATGATATATCATATTAAAGACTAAGGTCTTCGCCATGGTAACGTTATATTTCAAGAAAGGAATTTTTCATATTCTAACCTTAAAGGGCAAAAATGTAAATTTTTCTAAAATGCGTTTTTTGTATCTCGAGCCATTTATCTCCCTTGACAATTAAATAAAATTGATAAACGAGGTATCATTTAAAAGATTGAGGTCTCGGTAATGTCTTCGGTTCCATTACCACATTTTAAGAAAGAAATTTTTAAAAATTCTAACACCTAGAGTGAAAAAGTATTAATATTTTTACAACGCATTTTTCTGTCACCAGCTATTTACTTCCCTTGATACCTAACCGAAATCAATAAATGAGGTATCGATTTAAATATTAAATTATGCGCTATGGTCATATCATATTTTAAGAAAAAACTTTGACCAAATTCTACCCTTAAGGAGCAAAGATATCATTTCTCAAAACTTTTTTTTTTTTACCTCGCTTGATAACTAATCGAAATCGATAAATGAGGCATCGTTTTAAAGAAAAAAGGTGGCTGCTTTGGTCAAACCACATTTTATAAAAGGATTTTTTTTTAATTTGGAATTCGACTCTTAAAGGGAAAGAGCATCAATATTATTTATACCATGTTTTTTTTTTTTTCTTTCTATTACAAGCCATTTATCTTCTTCGATACCTAGCCGAAATCGATAAATGACAGATTTAAAAATTTAGGTCTCCAGCTATGTAAAATCATAAATTAAGAAAGAATTTTTCGAAATTTTGTGCTTAAAGTTGTAGCGCGTATGAGACTGTTCAGAGCCAAGTCTCTAGATTGCAGCAACGGATATCACAGAGATGTCAATAAACTTTTTTATGTAATAAGCAGCTTTTCGGATATTTTTTTCTTCTTCTGTTACGAAACACTGTCGTTTTGCTATAAACATTTTATTGGCACAGCAACAAATATTTCAGAGATGTTGATATTTTGTGTGCATTTTGTTCAGGTTGGTTTTATTCTGTTAAGGTCAGTGACAGTTTGTCATAAATACAGAGTGTTTTAAATTTTCCTAACTGTTTCGTAATATGTTGCGAGTATTTTGATGCGTACCTATTACACTAAAAAAAAGTATTTTCTACAATAATACGGTTCTACTTTTCAATATATTATAATCATTCAACCGCACTATTCATCGCATTTTATTCGCGAAATTTTCGCACGGGTCGTCTAGTATATGTTAAATAGTATCACCCAACGTACGTGTGCAACAGTTTTCCTACCAGAACTACAATTCCTTGATGAGTCCCAGTGATTGCGCTAGAGCCCATATGTTTAAACCTTTCTGTATATTCTGATTTTTTTAGGTAATAGTAGTTGAGGTTTTGATTCGGTTGAAATGCAACCTGTACCCGAATAACCTCGTTATAGAATAAGGCACGAAGAATTTTGTTATTATTTGTAATTAATATTAGTAATTTCATAAACGCTATGTTATTGACGACATATATCGCGATGTAAACTACTCTCCGATTTTTTCTGGTCCAAGCCTCGTTTCAACCTAACCACTAGGAAGAATCTAAAGCACCTATTGTACATGTTCAGCACAGGGGCGGATCCAGGGGGGGGGGGGGGGCTACGTGGGAGGAGGGGGGGTTTCCGAGCCAGGCCACGTAGCTTTCCTTTCATAACATTTTTACAGTTATAATGAGGAACAAAACACACAACAGCACATGAATATTTATTTCCCTCATTTAACTGCCTCCGTATGAAATTTACAATAGTCTGACAAGAGAAAACAGTACAAAATGTCTTCTGAAATCTAAAGAGAAAAAAGCTACCTGCTACGTGAGGGGGGAAGGGGGTAGAAGCAAAAGCCACTTAGGGCTACATGGTGGGGAGGGGGTGTTCACAGGAGGTCATAATGGAGCTACGTGGTTTATGCACGCTCCCTTATTATGCGTCAAATAAAACAGACTCACGGGATATAAAGACGGACGATAACGATCTTCGTCGCGCTCGCTTTCTGTAGCACTCTTCCTTCTGGACAAATTGCGCATGCTATTATTCGCAGGATCATTGCATGTTTAATTTTTCTTTATTTGTACAAAATTTAATATATACCATGCCTCCCGAAAAAAAAAAAAATGTCTTTTAGTGGATAGTGACTACCCTGCAACATTTACATTCGACAGAAATGTTTTTATATTGCCGAGTTTGCGAGAAAAATATTTCCTGCACAAAAAAGTTTAAAATAAACCTGCTTGTCAAGACCGGACTTACGAAACAAAGGCCCACGACGACAACTTTCATGAGCGCGAAGTAACAGTAGCATCAAAGGCGAACAAAGCATTGATTGCAAGTAATATTCCACTTCACAAACTTACAAATCCTACCTTCAAAGATTTTTCTCAAAAAAATATTGCCTGAATCAAAATAAAACAGATGAATCAACATTACTTAACATTTACATAGAAATAATTTCCCTACATGTCCTGGAAGAAATATATAGTGAGCTCAAGGATAGCATTATTTGGATTTCATCTGATGAAACTACAGACAGTTGTGGTCGTTTCATTGCAAATTTAACTGTAGCTGCATTAAAACTAGAACCTTCTTCTTCCTTTTTGGTGGTTTGCAAAGAAACTTGAAAAGGCAGATCATTCTGCGATCGCCAGATTTGAGAATGAGAGTTTAAAAAAAGTATTTCCTGAATGTTCTGCAGATGAAAGAGTGTTTATAACATTCCGAGGCCATAGGTATAGTAAACAACTATGATAGTGCAGAGTGACAGTCTGTCAGTACAAGGAAGCATTTAACGATTCTAGTATCAGAATCACAGCTGTGATTGATTGGCAGTCATTTTCCCCACATACCTGCGAGTACTGAAAAGCTTGAAACCCAATGTTTGGCGTCGACTGGATCTATTCAGTTAATTAATAAAATCCGCCAAATGAACTTTGCATTGCCAGAGTTATTCCTGTGTAAACTTAAAGTTTGAAAATATTTTGAACAATAACCCAGGTTTTGAACCTTTGTGTCAAGTTGATAGTTTTATTCATAGGATGGGTGAAATTTTTCCACAAACAACGACCGCTTACACAGCACCCAAAATCAAATACTGCCCTGTTACATCAGTGAATGTGAAATGGTCCTTTTCCACTTATAAAAATATTTTGACATATCAAAGAAATAAACTTACTATTGAATATTTGGAACAATATCCGATTATTTACGTTTACAAAACTAAAAAAGAAGTTAAATAATTGTTAACCGTCGTATTTATAAATATTTTATTCAACTATTTACTAAGTGTATGCGGATTTTGAAATAAAAAGATCTAATTTTTTTTTATTATTATATAATGTTGCATATTTTGACACTTTTCGTGCATATTTTAAGCATTTTTCATGCATATTTCTAGCTTTTTATGTTGGATATAATCCGGTCTCTCTAATGACAATTTTTTTTGTCTTTTGCTTACGGCTTTACGCCTCGTCGACATCGAGGTCATTAGAGGCGGGAAAGGATGGGAGCAGGAACGGGAATGAATTCGCCCATGGTCTTTTTACAGGAAGCATCCCGGCATTCGCCTGGAGTGATTTTGGGAAACCATGGAAAACCCAAATCTGGATGTTCGGACGGGGATTTGAAACCGGATCCTTCCGAAAGAGAGGCCAGGTGTTACAGCTCACCCACCATGTTCGGTTTTATGATAACAGTTTCCATTTACGATGAAAATTCTGAATTTACTTTCCCCTATAAAATTACTACAGTTCAAAAGTGAACAAGCCGTCTAAAACTGAATGAACTCATAGAAAATGTGAATAAGTGATGAATTACAATATTAACCATGACTCCTACAACTACTCCGGTGTGGGTCACGGAAAACATTTTCAATTTGCAGTTACATTACAAAATCGTAGAATGACTGTTCCTGAAATTTTTTCCTATGCCTTTACGCCTCGTCGACGTCGAAGTCATTAGAGGGCGGAAAGTACAGGGGGCCAGGAACGGGAGGGAATTCGGCGATGGCCTTTCTGGGGAATTATCGCGGCTTCGCCTGGAGTGGTTCACAAGACTTGGCTTAGTCTTCACGGGCGAAGCTTCTGAATGTTTATATGGTGACAACTCTTTCCCTCCAATTCACTCATCCACTGGCTACAATCAGTTTCTATACCCTATTCACTCTCAGCTTGTGGTTCAAGGTCACCTCAACATCCCTCCCGTTACTTACCCCTCCGAGCTGTGACCAAGCTGGCAAGAGGCAAATTTGTTACCGAGCGCTCTTTTCCCTTCGCATGTAGTGGTAAGAGTAGTGGTATGGGGATACGGCAGATGATCTTGAGACGCCTCTGTTAACTGAACGAGCTATAGCAAAGCACTGCGTCCCCTCGATAATACAGCCACCTTATTCGTCATATACTGCTGCACGTGACATTTCCTCAAAATGGACAGTAAGTAAATCATGAAGGAGTTTGAATTCAACGGAATGCGACATCGTAACTGCTCAGAAGGTTATTTGAAACGAACAACGGAAGAAACACAGAGCCGCTAAGGAAGACAACTGCTTCGAAGAGACTTGCGATTACTGTACTGTTATCGAAATAAATTCTATAAATATACTTTTTAATCAGATCTATTCAGCAAATTCGTTTTACATCACGTCAAATAACTGAACAGTCCCCAAAGTACGTATAACGTTGTTAATACGCTCGAATTTGTTACCATGAAATGAAATATTTTGTTTTCTTTTTTACTTATGTAAAGTGAAATTAGTGAGAAAAATATATTTAACTGTAGTCACCAATTCATCTGATTCAACTCATCAATTTTTACAGTTCCTTGCACAGGTGCTAAAAATGGAAACAAACCAATTAGGTAAAGTGTATGTAATCTGGCAAATAATTCAAACATTTAATATTTAGGAAATAAATGTGTACATCGTTACTTCGCAAGGCAAACCGTTTAAACGATTTTTTTTTTTTTTTTTTTTTTTTTTTTTAGCAAAAGGGAGCGTAATTTGAGTTTTGTTTGGATGAGAAATTATCAAGAATCAAGTTAAGGTGTTCGAAAATTATAGGACGGCGGGAGTGAAGAATGTTGTGAGCTGGTGCTGGTACTCACCCGTCCAAGATAAGCTCAGTCCGTGGTCTGAGGACCTTAATAATGCCACTGGGGCAGTCGTAACCTGCTCGCGCTGATAAGGCCGATCGTTAAAATTGTTCGCTCCGCCTCTGTGCTCCGCTCTTATTACAGCTCCGAATAAAACTTGTGACACTGCTCTAAGTTAGGTCACCTGCTCCTAAAAAATAGCATAAATGGTGGTCATCACTTTCATTAACGCATTTTATACATAAAGAAAAGCCAGAAGTGCTACTCAGTACTAGACAGATTACTGCGAAAGAATAGCTATTCACATCTTCACGTAAGTTCTTAGTTATTAATGAACAGAATTCAACAACCAATAAGAAACTGATTTCTGGCTTACTCTAAAAGTGTCGATCTCAAGAGGACATGGACGCAGAACTTGGATAAGAATGAAGGATGTCAGAATTGGGATTTGCTTGACGAATTGACGTAATTTAACTTTCATTGCTTTCCAGGCCTACGGAATCATAAAAAATCAACGTATCGGAAACTGCATCTTTTGTCTTCATCAGTAAAGTATTATGTCGATGTCAACAGAGAACTATTGAAACCCTTACGACTGCATCCAGCTGGGCTCCTGCGGAGAGTATATTCAAAGGATGCAGTGTCACTGCGTGCAGTTGCACACGGCATTAGAAACTACTGGCCCACGCGGATATTCCGCACTTTGGGGGAAGCGTGCAATAACAGGTTATTGCAGAAATTGTTATATGTTTTTAAAAATATTTGTGCGTTTTAGCGTAGTAATATAAATGTGTAGGGTGTTAACTGGAATACTGAAACGAATTGTCGTGGGAAAGGCATGATGTCACACGCGCTGTATCGACGCATCCAAGGAAAACACTCGGGGGACAAAAATTGGAAATTAAAAACAAAAAATACGACGTACAATTCCATATTAGCAATTCATCAGAAGTGAAGAACTCTCTTATGGCTATTACTCATATACGAATCAGAGTAGGGACTTAAACTGAAGCGACTAAAAAGCTCTCATACAGTTTGAGAGTAGACTCCTGGTCAAAATTTTCGATCCGGTAAGTTGGGAAGACTGATAAGAATGTTGTAATACCAGTCAACAATCTTTAAAACCAGAAAAGGAAGACAGGCAGCAAAAGAAAAATCTGATAGCTTATCACTTTATGAGACAGAAGTGTGACTAAATTTGAAGTGGAAATAATAGATATTTGCCTACCATGCCAGCGTGGATACTCAGGATGTGAAAAATATTGGCGTGTCGCTGGAGACTTCGTAGCACAGTAACTGAAAGAAAAATTAGACCTCCGTCGTTCGTGTGTTAAAAAAGGTCTAAAGACGACAATATTTTCTCCATCACCTTCAGTTTGATCATCGACATATATTTAGCGAAAACCCAACACCAAATACTTAATTCATGTTAATACATTACTTATAAATACCGAACCCCCAGAAAAAGAAATAGACTAGCATAAGCATATGATAGTATCCTGATTCTTTGTTGTTCAGTATTTTATTTTCATAATAGCATTGTACGCTACTTCGCGCGCGCAGGCCATGGTGTGTAGAGAAATGCTTTACCATTTTTACTGTAATATCAAATATTATCGACAAGAGGAAAAAATAAGTCCTCTACAAATTTTCCCTTCTTTCGGATACTACCCCAGGTTCAATTTCCATACTGATGTCCGGAAGTTTCGTTTTATTTGTATCCTAACGTAACATAATTTAAATTAGTAATTTCTCATAAAGAAACATGAAAAATTACCCACATTAATACGTAGAAGTAGACTGGTACTATCCTAATCCAGTTTAAGTTACATTTATCAGCTTTCAAACCGTGTAAAACCTACACAAATCTGCTAAGTAGTATTATGTTTGCTGCAAATACACGCTGAAGAGCCAAAGAAACTGGTACACCTGCCTAATATCGTGTAGGGACCCCGCGAGCACGCAGAAGTGCCGCAACACGACGTGGTGTGGACTCGACTAATGTCTATGTCTGAAGTAGTGCTGGAGGGAATTGACACCATGCATCCTGCAGGGCTGTCCATAAATCCGTAAGAGTACGAGGGGTAGAGATCTCTTCTAAACGGCAAGTTGCAAGGCATCCTAGATATGCTCAACAATGTTCATGTCTGGGAGTTTGGTGGCCAGCGGAGGTGTGTATACTAGGGTTGTTGCGGATGTCATCTTTGCGGATGCGGTTGCGGATGTTCAGAGCTTGACATCCGCGGATGTGGATGTTTTGAGGAAGCGGATGTGGAAAAATAAATTTATAATTATTTAGATTTTAATATTTTATCAAAAATAAATTAAAAATCAATCTTTTTCATATTTAAATTCTATTTCCATATAATACTGCCCTATTGATTTAATTTGCCTGATCTTTCAACAACAAAAAATGTGAGATTATTGCACAAGTGAAATAAAATATTTACATAATTACGTACGCGTCTAAAAACCAGTCTTTATCATATGAACTTTGCGGCGTTCGTGGCTAGACTAATTCAAGCGTCAAGCACAAGGCCACGCCACCGCGCATCTCCGCGCTCGCTTTTTTATGTTATAACTATACGTCTCGTCGACGTCGAGGTCATTAGAGGCGTGAAAAGATCAGGGTTTTGATCGGGAAGGAATTCGGTCATGGTTTTTTAATGGAAGCATTCGCCTGGAATGATTTGGGGAAGCCATGGAAAACCCAAATCTGGATGCCCGGACGGGGATTCGAACTGGCGTCCTCCCGAATGCGAGGACAGAGCGTTAACCACGCTCAGTTCCGTGCTTGTTACCCACCTTCTCACGGATCCAGTGGCGCATTCATAGAAACTTGTAGGACCTACGAGATTCGTTTTTCGATAAAAGAACTCTTGATGGTCCGTGAAAGCGGTTACAGGTTCCTTTCGATTCACTTAATAATTTTTTAACAAAAAATAAGAAGATTATTATACATTTTAATTTAAATACAGACTTCAAAGATTCTGTAAATTAATAATAATTTCATGTGATCTAAAAAATCCAGTCACAGAGTGTCTTATCAGGCGCGCAGCGCAACCTCTATCGTTGTCACCTATTTTTAAAAGGAGACCTACAGATTAAAGTGAAATTCGAACCACGGAGCGTCCCAGCATCTTAGCATTAACAAATCAAAGCTTTGCCAGAGGTGACAGTCAATTTTAAGACATATGAAATTGCAGACAAGGATTTGAACAAGGGACTTGTCAGTACCCCAATCGTACGCCGTATCCATCTGAGTCAATAGACAAATCTGGATGTAATGACAAATAAATATTCAACCATAATAAAATCAACATACTTTTTTTCTGTAGCATTTATTTTTGCTATCCCAAAACACAAATGTACTTTTATATGATTGAATACATATTTTTCAGTACTTCTAAATTCAGATGCTTGCGGCGTGTGATTCGGGTATGGAAGGTCCCCGGTTTAAAATCCGGGTCTCGGATGCATTTTTTACAGGCCTTAAAATCGACCTTCACGTCTGGCAATGTGATTTGTTAATGTGAACATGCAAGGACTATACCTACATTTTACGAACATCTGATGAATCTAAAGTAAGGCTGAAAAAATGGACGCTTTTCTAAAGCAATCAGCAACGCTAAAACAACATTTAATAGTAAAGGACCAGAAATTTCTTAACTCTTTGTATGATTCTCCATATCGACCAGCCCGACACCAGTCCGCACCGTAAAAAAATAGTTCCAACTAATGACTGCCGACACACGGTGCGGTGTCGTTTGAACTTACTTCAGTCGAGTGAGCAACAACAATAAGAAAAGTGTCGGTCGGTGACAGTGCGGGTTCGGTGCTGTCTATTGTAGTCCAACCTTTACTTTACTTGCAAGTTTAAACTAGTAAATTCGCGCCTAGGTAATAATACCGTATAGTTCATTGTTACGTTTATTGAAAGATCGTCAGAAAACAATTGTTAGCTAAGGCTATGGTCACAGTGGATGCGTGCTCTGACGACCTATAACGCATGCGAAAATGTCGTGCGCGCTCGTCAGTGTAGTTGTTGTCACAGTGAAAATCGGAATTACTTGTTCATTTCATTAAAAATGTAAGGTGGATCGTGGATGGATGTTTTTAGATCATTCTGTACTAAGACTCTTCTTGTTGGAAAATGAAAAATAATGTTGGATTAGTGATATTAGCAGGGAAATTCAGGGAGAACTTGCTTTACTTTTCCCTGGTCTAATCAGAGATGATGAAAAATTCTTCGGCTACTTCAGAATGCGGCCAGAAACATTCAACTATATTTTACACAGATTAAGTTCGAAACTTGAGAAACATAATAATTTCCGGAATTGCATTGCACCTATGGAGAAACTAACAGCTACATTAAGGCTTGCGTGATATCTGGCACGGGCAAACACATCACGCGTATTGTCACAAAAGCTTATTTAAAATGTTTGTTCACATGGGCCAATCAGGACTACGTTAAGCCATCGTTTTGGATTTAATTTGCTTGGTGTGTATAACTAGAGTTGTTAGCCCCTGAGGGGACCTACGGTTTAACGTGGAATCTGAGCCGCCGTTAGGACATATTTCACATTTTACAGTAAGCTGTGCAAGAGATGAAGGGCGGGTTAAGGACCTTTTAAAGGCATTTGAACTGGCAAAATTCAGTCTCAAATCAGACGCCTTAGTCACTGAACCATCAGGCTGATCGCTTATTCAATATAAAATAAGAATTTTTCTTACATTAAGTTACCGTTATAGGAATTTATTGGTTTAATAATATAAACTATTTGTTCCAAGTTATTTAATATTAATCACTTTCATTAAAATCAAGTACCGCAAGAAGGACATTGTAAAAAAATTTAAATAAAAGTTAAAGTCTTTCCCTAATGAAGAAATGATTTTAACCATTTCGAAAGGTTTTTTTACCAATGTAATTTTCCTAACTGTATCGGCTGTATTAATGGAAAGCATATAAGAATCAAATGCTCTCCCCATTCTGGTTCACTGTTTTTCAACTACAAGTAGTACTACTCCATCGTGCTTCAAGCAGTTGCTGGTGCAAATTATAAATTTATCTACATAGATGTTGGAAGCTATGCCAAGCAGAGTGATGGAATTTTTACTAAAAGCTTGATATTTCATTACCTTGAAAATAATTCACTACATGTTCCTGAACCAAGACCTCTACCAGGTTCTTATATTAACTTGCCTCACGTTTTACTAGCAGATGAAGCTTATCCACTGTAGCCATATTTATTGAAGCCCTATTCTCGAAGAGATTTATGAGGGAATGAAAAACATTTAATTTTAGACTTTCGAGAGCAAGGAGAGTAATTGAGTGTGCTTTTGGCATACTAAGTGCCAAATGGAGGGTACTGATGAAGGAAATAGAGATACGCCCTGAAATCATTGATACAATTGTCAAATGTGTTTGCCTGTTGCACAACATAATCATCGATAAAGAAGGCTTGTCGCAAAACACGCAACACCAGATCTCTGCAAATATTGATAGTTATTCCTTACAATCACTAAAACCATCACGAGTAACTAACACGGCCAGCATCAGAGCTTATGAAATCCATGAGGATTTGAAAAGTAATTTTGGGCATTGCAGCCTTTATAGTAATCGATAACAGTTAATAGTTGTAACAATTGTAAATTACTAATTATAAACGATAGATTGTAAATTATAGCTAAATTAGCATTTAATTTTTGATAGATAATTTTTGATGAAGCACTTGGTATGTTACTTCAGTGATAAAAAATAAATGGTAACTCAGTATTTTAACAACACAATGCAAAGATTGCTATTTCTTAAAAAATAAATATATATATACGAAATGATGATAATATGCAAGAATATTATTAAAAATTTCTTGATTTTTGTTTTTAATCCTATTCTATTTAAGTTAATGTTGGACATCCACATGACTCATTTAATTTTGATGCGAATCCCTGCCACAACGTCTTCGGCACATCACGGTTATGCTACTCTTTTGAGGTCCGATCCCACAAAGCTTTTCTCTCACAAACTAAAGAAATCAACCTCTCTATTCATTTTGCACGCAACAAAAATCAAACAGAATTGCTTCCAGATTCTAGTGACGATCCGATACAAGTAAACACGAGTAAGTACTCGATACTTTGTTTCGATACCGAGTACTTTTCGTATTCGAATTAATTCATTCGATATTTACTCGGTATCGGAAGAAAAGTACTCGTATCGAATCGAAAGTATCGATACGCGCCCGGGGTTAAATTGTAAACGCATCATCCCTGCTGCGCCACTCAGTGGCGCCTGCGAAATTAATTTCCCGCTGACGTCAAGGTGGTAGCATTGAAAATGAAACAAAATCAAACTTAGAATAGGCAATCTAATCTCAAAGAGTATGTTTTAGGTCCCTATTTCATTGTAATAAAATCGTACTTGGCGCGCATTTCGCTATACATGACCAATGGTTGCTCCCGCGCAGCCCCACACAAAAACTAAAAGATATGGTTCATAAGCAACTAAGTAGCCCATGTTAATTGGAAGAAGATGCTTAAGCTTGTGTTTCACAGGAGTATCACTTCTGGAAACATCACAAACAAAAAGGAAACGCGCGGTAGTGACAAAGTCTCTCTCTACTTGTAACGTCTCTAAAAAGCAATACATTTACAGAATGGGAAGAAATGAAACTTATATTTCCTTGTCTGTTTAAATACCTACAATAGTATCTTATTGTTGTAGCAACGTCAGTATTGAGTGAATGATTGTTTTCTAATACGGGTGAAACAATGACAAACAAAAGAAACAAGCTGTACCCAAAATATTTGGAACAATTGATGTTTTGGGAAACCTCCCAAAAGCGGACTTTTATTGTTTAAAGCGTTAAAACTATAATAAATAAATATTTATAGGTACGACAAAACCTCCAGAGTTTGCTTACAATGTGAGCTTTATTATAATTTTAATTAATAAATAAAAATGTTTACTGAGTGTTATTTCATTTTATTACACTAGGCAAATAAAATAAATAATTTAGCAACATGTCACATACATTTTTATATTTCACATTAACAAAAAATAACTATCGATATGAGTAAGTATCGATACTTTTGCAGTACTCATATGAGTAAGTATCGTAAGATAATTTGAGTACTACTCATATAGGTAGGTATCGATACTTTGGTGGTATCGGAACATCACTACCAGATTCTGGTCACGCGCACGTCAATTGACGGCCAACTCGCTTCCACTGTGACCACACTGATCTGATTTGCAGTGTTTGTTTCACTCCGGCGAACATGCGCGAGCACGCAGGTCCAATTGGTCGTTAGTGCACGCATCCACTGTGACCACAGCCCAACTTACGATGGGCAGAATGACGAATAAAGAGAAAGAATAATATAATTGCAATGTAAACAACACATCCGCAATACATTCGCATTAAAAAATTGCGGATGCGAAAGCGGATGTAGGATTTTATGCGAAAGTATCGCACTTGCGGATGCGGATATCCGTTAAGGTGCGTTTCCACTAAGGCAACTTCTGGGCAACATGTGGCATGCGGCACTGACAAAACTATAGCGTGTAGCACGATGTTGCCAGTAGGATTGCAATCCAGCAAAGCGGGATCCCGCAATCCCGCGGGATCCCGCATCATTAGACAGTCTGGCGGATCCCGCACAAAATTAAGCGGATCCGCAATCCGCAAAATCCGGCGGAAACGCGTGTCAGTCTGCGTGACTCGCTGCCCCACTCGGTCTCTGTCGGATATTTTGCACTGTTTGCCTGTACCCTTCCAGTTGGCATTTGACTCATGTGAACAAGCGTTTGTTTTTGTCAACCTTCGTCATTCGTAAGTAAATAAATACACTTTTACGTATTCATCAAAACTTACGTTTGTTTCGAGTACACATTTCTGTAATTTGAGTTATGGTGCGTATTTAGTACGATTTTCTAACTATATAATTATTTTTTAAGTGTCGCACACGTTATCTGAACTACACGGTTACAGCTTTTTATTCACGGTTTCATTATTCCCATTTTCTGTATTTGCAGATAAAGTAATTGTGACAATTTCCTAATTTGCGGCTGAAAATTTGATTATTCGTTGATATGAAACTAATGTTATCGTAATTTTAACGATCGCGTACCTATTTATTTAACAGCTATCAAAAGGAAATTGTATATCCTTTGACTTATTGTTGTTTTGGCCGCTGCCTCAATGCGTTTCTTTGACGAAAGCCACCTGCTTACATGTGCCGCTCAGGCTTTCGATTAATCCCTCTTCTCCTTGTTATTATTTCGACTAAAGGTAAAAAAAGTTATAATGAAATTTTCACGGGTGTATCGACGAATTGTGTTGTAGGAACACCATACTTCGACGGCTGCCTCCGCCGTCTTCCTCACGTGTGTAATTTCGTGTGTTTGCAATGAAATCCGGAGATACAACCTATGAGGACTTCACTGCAATCATTCGCCGAGAAAGTCTCCTTTCTTACTAAAAAATAATAATTTCCACTCTAAAAACGTCGTTAACATCTGAAATACTTGACAGTTTACGTGTTGGTGAGTAGTTTCTTTTAATAACATTGAATCAACTGTAATATCAATCAAGGAATCAGGAGATATAATAATGAATCACGCAAAAAAACCAAGTCTCGTGCTTGTGCAGTGACAAAAAGTTATGAGATCTTGTTCTGAGCCAAGTCTACACTTTACAGAGTATATTCACTTCACTTTGTGAAATGGAATGCTTTTCTCGGTGTTATGGAACGTTTATTTAGAATTTAAAAAAAACTCTGGTAACTTGGCCATTAAGCAAACCATATTTTTAAACTTATGTGATGTATTGTAAGGCACATAATATGACCTAAGACTCAATATTTTCCATTTTTATTATTTATTTAAAAATGTAAAACCTCGAAATACACTTAAGACACGCTAAAAAGTTTTAATGTCATTTTGCCAATCAAAATATTGTTAACT
>JARYHS010013630.1:304880242-304909861 GCA_031002005.1 Vandiemenella viatica | reverse complement strand
AAACACTCCTTTGAAGCCTTACTGAATCTGTATACAATCCGCCCTTTTTTCCTTTTTCGCTTGGTCATTAATTTGATAGTCGCAATTACCGCTTTGTGATCGCTTATTCCTGTGGTCGTTGAAATGACGGTGAATAGTTCTGGCCTGTTGGTAACCAGCAAGTCTAAAATGTTTTCGCTACCGTTATGACACGGTGCACTCGTGAAATGATCGTGCGGGAAAATCCCCACCTCATCGCTACCTCGGAGATGCTGTGTGCCAACTCTCGTGCGCCGACTATAATACCACGTTCAAACTAATTTAAATCGTGATAACCTGCTATTGTAGCAGCAGTAACCTATCTAACGCCTGCGCCAGACACCTGTTATCTTATATGGGCATTGCCGACCGCAGTGCCGCACTCGAGTGTTCACATATCTCTGTGTTTGCATCATGGAAGAAGGAATATGTGGAGACGAAATAACGCTAAATCTGTGAAACCTCATATAAAAACTCGTCTCCTATTACGCATGCGCGGTGGCCATAGGAATAACCCCAAAACATTGGGCTGTTTGCACTGTGTCTGCTGCTGAGAATATTTCATTTTCTAATGTTCTTAAGTTTTCTATAATGCCAAGTTGTGTTGCATACGGTTGCACAAACAGATAAGATAGGAAACAACCTGGGATAACGTTTCATAATTAAGTCACATTGTAACTATTGTTCTTGAAGTGTCTGATAGGTAACTGCAAACATTAGGGTCTATCGTTATAAATTTATTCATTGCTCTCAACAGGATAATGTTGTCCTCAAATATTTGTTGGTGTAGTCTAGACAATCAGTATATGTTAGTACTTTGCACATAAAAGGCAAGCCTTATTGTATAAAAGTGTTGGAAGTCTAATTTAAGTGGGTCAAGTTTACATCGCGATGCAATGAATATGGTATTCTGTATGTACGATGAGATTAATTGCGATAATTTGTGCTGTGCGAACTATGAAACGTGATGAAGCAAACGTTGTTACTACCCTATATTTAGTTCGCGATGCATTTCATGTGTTTAGATGTGTTACATAGTTTGATTTTGTAGCGACTATATTAATGGAAATGTGGGTAGGTTGAAAGCAGCCTGTACCAGAAGGGACAAACAATTTATTATTAGTTGTTAATAATTTCATAAGCACCATGTTAGTGACACAACGTGTATCACAATGTATGCTACTCCCATAGTCCCATTTAAGCTTCTGACTTTTGGAGACAGGATATCTCGAGAACTAAACGAGATATCGAAAATTTTTACTTTCAATTTCTCTCATCGAGTTAAAAAAGAATCAAATTTGACTTTGAGGATATTTTTCTTCTGATTTTCAACCTAAAACACCTCACTTTTGAGACAGTATGTCTCGAGAACTAATCGAAATTTCGAAAATTTTTAGTCTTTATTTTCGTTTTGTCTCGTCGTGTTACATAAGAATCTAACACCAAATTTGACCTGGGGGAAATGTTTCTTCCGAATTTCAAGCCAAAACACCTCACTTTTAGGACAGAATATCTCGAGAACTAAGCAGGATATTAAAAAATTTATTCTTCATTTTTGGTCTATCATCAAATTGCGTTGCCACGGTTGTCGTATGATTTCCTTGAGATTTTTGTGCCTACTCCCCGTGTTTCTACGGCCGACCAATATGACGACTTCCCCACCCCACTTCTCTCTACCCGCCTTCACTTCAGTGCGTGGTGAAGGTCCCTTGCACCGAGCGTGCTGGGTGAATGGCTAACGTTCTGGCGTCGCATTCGGGAGGACGCGGTTTCGAATCCCCGTCCGAGCATGCAGATTTGGACTTTCCATGGTTTCCCAAATCACTCCGGGTGAATGTCGGGATGCTTCCTTCAAAAAGGCCATGGCCGAATTCCTTCCTGTTCCTTGTTCCCAGTCCCATCCCGCCACTAATGACCTTAGCCGTCGACGAGGCGTAAAGCAGTAAGGAAAACATAAAGTCCCTTGCATCGTCTCCATATATTCCTTCCTCCATGGTTTGCATACGCATGGCTCTTCAGTGTGTTAATATTATATCCCAATAACAGTTAATACAAGTAAAAAATCACATTTTCAAATACGGAAAAATATTACCTAAAATCAAATCCAAAACTTTCAAACAGTGAAACTTACATCGAAATGCTTCTAACAATGAACAACAGAACAATCTCTGGCCGAGAAAGTAATAAAAATCTATGACGCTTATCCGCTCAAGTTACGTAATCTTTTTATTAAAAATCATAATTGCATCTCGTTGAAGGCTATAGATACGAGCTATTTAGAGATGGTATTTAAAAATGTTTTCATTTTCTAACAAACGCTCTAGAGAAGTTCTCGGTATTTCTTTCGTCAACTCATAAATTATCTTAATTAATTTACGAACAATTGGGCCGAATAATGTAATGAGTCAACAGTATCGGTCGTATTTTTTTTTTTTTTTTTTTTTTTGCATAAAGATTCGTCATTACAGAACTTATCAATATCCTTACAAAACATATTGTGTCCAACTAAAATTTGTTAAACTATTCGCAAAATGTTAAATCTTACGTACAAATCTATATCAAATTAACTCTTCGGACTTAGAGGCTGAATACGTGATATTTATAGAAAGAACTGATAAATGGCCCCATGATGGTGTCTCACTTATATGTTAGATCCCCAGTTAAAGTAACGTGATGTGATGAAGTGCATCTCAAATTTTCGGCCACAGCCTTTGTTTTCAAACTATGAAAACCCCACCAAATTAGGTTACATAGATTTCAAGTTATATGTTTTGTGTACACAGAGCATTTAAATTTCCTGCTCCACGCCAGATGACGTATCGTCATTATACATACCTACGATTACACATTCGTCCAGTATTGGTTCGACGTTGGAGCGCTGCACGGAGAGTGTACAGGTCTGCGTCGATGATTCGCTGATGAGGGCTGTACTGGTGGCAAACATACCATTGTGTTGGCTTCCACTGACTAGAAACCACGATTGCCTCAGACTGCAATGGGAACGTAAATGCCATCACTGGCGTTCTGAATGATAAAATGTAGTGTTTTCGGATGAGTCCCGCTTAAACGCTTCAAGTGGTTCTAAAGTGATGGTCGCGTACATGTTAGACGCTACCGTGGTGAAACCAAGTCGGGCAGACTGGATTGATAAGCAACATCGCTGGCAATTACGAAGTGTGATGGTTCGGAGAAACGTTTGGAATAACATGCGATCTCACCTCCTACGTATTGAGAGCATTTAAACATGAACTGCTATATGAAAGAGGCCCCTCCTGCAGGCAGCTTCACATTGTCATGTTTGAGCAGGAAAATGGCGAGGAATATGGAAGCCTGCTTCAAAGGACGACGGGTACCACTGCTTCCTGGCCTTTAAGTTTGCCTGGTATGTTGGCCATCAAACATGTCTGGGATGAACTGGGTCGGCATCTAGTTCGTTACGGTCCTCCTGTAACCACTGTGGATGCTTTGTGGACGCGCTCACATACCACGTGGCAGTGTGTTCCCCAACAGCATATTCATCGCATTCCGACGTGCCGGTTTTGCACCGTGCTGGATTCTCACGTCAAAGCGCAAGTACCGTAATTGTAATCATTTGTTTATTGTCATGTCCTTAATCAGCGGAAAATATTTCACTGAGATCACACGTCTCATTCTGGGTGTTGCAATTTTCACAAACATTAGTGTATTTTAGGTCATAATGAAATATATAATTTCAGTAAAAGTTTACTAAAAAATCACAAATGCGGATACCAGACCAACCAAGAGTAAAACCACAACACACACAAAATTAATTTTCCACAAGAAATCGTAACCTTCAGAACTAAATATCAGATTCCATCGGCAATTCTTATGCTATTTTTTAAAGATCCGCAGGATCATCTTTCACTGAGCAATAGAGTAAAAATTTACTTAACGCGTGTTATTGAATGTTACTGTGTTAGTATGTGGCTTATCTCACTGCTTGCTGTAGAACAGCGACAAAATATCAAAGGAAAGGTGCATACATGTAGTGTGGTGGTATACAAATACTATGACGAATTTAATGCAAGTTAGATAATTTTTACTCGATTATCGTGAATATAAAAACATATCTAACTAAATGGAACAGTTTTGCAACCATGTAGTTCCTTGCAGAACTATTTCATACGGAGAAACGTTGAATTGGAAGGTGTGCGGTGAATAAATTGAACTGAATTCTTCATCGACTGTCAGCTCTAACATACGGAGTCCACACACATAAAACAAAACGAAGATTTGTTTTATTAGCAGTAACCAATATTTGTGACGTACACGCTCCATGTTGTGATTCTCTGACCAGCTTTTTAACAACTCCATAAATCACTTCGAACAGTACGTTAAGCAATGTGGTAATCAGAGATGAAACACTCAGCCGTTGTAGAAGACTTACACTTCAAATCGTCATTAGCAGCTTACACACTTCATAAAATATTTATTGGAGTCCTTTATTTCTACATTGTGGACCTTAGTGTTTTGCACATTAAGGTTCGAAGTTGGAGCCACCAATAACTACTTCTCTTTTGTAATTTTTTCTTCAAATATTGTTCATTCGTTGATTAACTGATGTGGTAAAATATTGTAGGCTCATTATAAATTATTTTGTGAGTGTGTGCTACATATTCAATAATGTAATTTTACTTATGATAACGAATTCTGCATTATTCAAGATTATTTTAATAATGACATAATTTGGTGCCTGTCTGCGAGATACCTCATGTTCACGTTCGATGCCTTTGACAGATTATATAAAACCAGAAATTTCACTACTATAATTAAAGCAAATGTATATCTTATATTGATAAAATATTGTAATAATATGTTTATAATGTGTTAAATTAACATCTGAAAAATATTTGGAAAAAACTTTAAAAAATAAATGGAATTTGGAGCGCTTTAGAATGGAACCTTGTTGAATTCTCTACAATGACAGAAAAAGTTGGATCGTCTCATTTTTCACATTGTTAATGCTTGCATGCTTCAACTCTGCACAAATCAGTAGAAGTCGGTAAGCATTCTCTGCTAATAGGTTGAACTTTACTACTCTTTGTACCCTTCTCGATTACTAACTGCCGGGATTGTCATAGAGTTAAGTATTTTTAATGTAGGAATAAGAATTTGCTGAATTAACAACATCATAGAGAAGTTGACATCCAAACGGGATGCAGACCTAGACAGCGCATGCTTCGGTGGCAATTTCCCATTTTCCATGTTTCACTAATTTGTATCTTAAATTCTTTATTCCAATCGTTGGCTTCGTTGTTTACAAAATAAGAGTGGTGTATCCAAGGGAAAAACTGACCATGACCAGAAACTGGCGAGGGTGGGAAAAATTTTCTTTCCTAGGTAAAGATAAAAAGATTGGAATTAATTACTTAATGATGAATTATTTAAAATTTCTGAAAGAAGAAGAAATGTACGTAGGGAAATTGCAGTGAAATTATTTAGTAAAAATTCCTATGAGGCCATGGTAGCTGAGTATGGAAATTGCTAGTGGGTTATATTTTCAATTGCATTTAAATTAAATTAAATTAAACTAGATGACCCCTGCAAAAATTTGACGACTCTACTATATAATTTCCTAAGCTCATTCACTCACCTCGATAGCTATTGGCTGGAGAACGGTGATATCACGAGCCGGCCTTCGCTCGCAAAACAGAGACCAGAAATACCATTAGAAGAAATTTGTGGTTATGTTCACAATTTAATAGTTAAGCAACAAAACCAAATTAGTTGCCATAATACATTCATTAAGATTGCTTTTCGTAGCATTTCATAGTTAAAAAATATTTATAAATTTTGCGGCTGAAAAAATCGTGGATCTGCTTTTCAGTAACATGTTGCTAATGAAAGCAACCTAAAATAAGTCTTAAAAAATTAAATTACTCATGATCTCTGCTATAACCACGAATGCCACTTCAGGCTTAGGCTAAATTTTAATTTAGTTAAAACTTTCGCTAATGTTGTAGCTTGACCAAAGTTTATAAAATACAGTTTATTTGCTTTTTAGATATTTTACTGGACACTTTCGTTAATGGTCTTTGTTCAAGTTCGCTGTACGTGAGTTATAAGGTTATTTTGAGTGGACACCATACCAAATATGTTACCGAATCGAGTATTCTGGCAATTCATTTCTTCGGAGTTGCTCAACTGTTTCATAATGTGGAATATATATTAAGATCTCTGACCGTTACAGATTTTTTGACTAATGATTACATTTTGAGTGTTTGTCCAGTCTCAATATGAAACAACGTGATGCTTACGAAGCTAACAGGAATTTTTTAAATTTTGCAAATTGAACTTTAAGGGTCCAATACAAGTCAAGTTCATATTTAAGCAAGTTTGAGTCTATGACCTTTGAAACAATTATACGATTGCGCTATCGTCCCTGTTCGTGTTTAATACCTGCCTCTATTAATGCTTCCGAGTTCTTCAAGCTCAAGAGAATTTTTAACCCTGAAACACAGGTCAAGTTTATATTTGGTCAGATCAGATTTGATACTAAAAACGAACTATTCTAGACCCGTGACTGTACACAAAAAACAGTCATGGGCTTACACTAGTACGATTAAGGCTGGTCGTACACTGCAAGCGGTTTTGAACGACTAACAACTCAAGCAACTGTCGGCGACTTTGTGTCGGGCGACAGGGAGCGGCTGAGCTCGTCCACTATAACCGACTGTGAGTCAGGCGGCTAGGATTGTTGGAGCAGTTGTGGCCGCCTCTCTCCCAGTTAACAGCTGTGCCGGTGATTTCGTGCTAATATTTTAAGAGTTTAAGAATATTGTGAAATGGATACAGAGACCCTACTCCTTTTGGAAAGTCATTACCTGACGAGGCGTCGGATGCAAAAACGTAGAACTCGTTCGTGTTGGGTTAGTTCAATATCAGCGAAAAGAAATTCGCTAGGAGAATTCCACCATCTGCATGATGATTTGGAGAAGGATTCACAAAAATTCCATGATTATTACCGAATGAGCCGGAAGACATTTCATTACATTTTAAATGCCATACAGCCTTCAATTACCAAAGAGTCGAATTTCAGAGAGACCATAACACCTGCCGAACGACTAACTGTGACTCTAAGGTATGTGATAGTAAATACTAATTTCATAAAATATATTTTTTATTGAACCAAACGAGATAGGTATGCGGTTTGATAACAGAATTGATTACAGAACATTTACAAAATACAAGGTAAGATAAAATGACAAAGTAAGTTGCAAACAAAAAAAGTAAAAAATCAACGTGAACAATTTTTTAGATTTTCACGAATTATTTTCTTGAACCTTTTTACGAAAAAAAAATGAGAATCAAAACCATTTAAATTCCTCCAGCAGCACCGTGTTTCTTATGGCGCGTTTGAAAAGTCGATAAAGAAATTTTGTGCACAACCTTCATTATGGACGGGATGAACAACATCATTGAGCACAGGTGGTTTGTAATCTGTTGTGGAGGGTCTCAGAGATGGAATTGAAGTGTTAGATCGAGCAGACCAGGAAGATAAATATGGAGACGTCGTGTTTGGAGATGTAGGAGGCGCGTCCTCATCAATAAACACTTGCTGTAGTTTGTTCCACACTGCCAATTTCATATGAAGAGGAACGTTCTTTAGAAACGGAAGAAGACTTTGCAGAAACTGAGCATCACCATCTCCCTTGGCAGCATTGCCTTCGGCAATTAATTGTAATTTTTCTCTCTCGATTTCGAGAAACTGTTCATCAGAATTGCTACTGCTAGTCTTTTTGCGCTTATTCTGGGTAGTAATTGTAGTGGGGTGTCCAATTGCTGGTTGAAGGGATGTGTTGGAATGTTTCTGATTTGTTGCAGTGGTGGTCGAAGTTCCTGGAGAAAGTGAATTAACGTCATGTCTGAAATTACCTTCTGTATCTTGCAAATGATCTTGGCCAGAAGCCCCTTTTTGTGGAGATTTCTCATTTCCTTTTAGTTCTCTCGGTTCAATAGTATCAGATAAGAACAGCATTTGATCCAAGAACGGCCATGAGGAAAAAGACTCATCTGTTGCTTCATCTCCAGAATTGAATTTTTTCCTATATTCTCGACGAAATACATCTCGAAGTCCCTTCCATTTCTTTTTCACTTTAGTCACTAGAACAGAAAACAAGATAGTTTTTTTTCAGTACATTCAAAGCTTCTCATTCGCGGGTGTACGTTCCGTAAATACGCTGCGAATACAGAAATCGTGAATAGGCAATGGGAATTTGTATAGGATCTTTAATATATTCCAAGAATACAGAGAATTTTGCATATTATGGGGTGATGTCACACTTTAAACTTATTAAACCAACCTTTATGATGCTTGAGACCGTCTATCTGAGTGTTCACTGTATAGATGTTTAGCCTTGTCACCAAACAGAAAACTGTCTTCCGATATCAATCGTTGATAAATGTGGTTAATGCAACTTTCATTTTTTTAATATGACCAACAGTTTTGGCTAACAGTGAGGTTGAAGCCATGGAATTCCTTACTTTGTTTCCTGATTTTTTGATTGATCGTACAGTTGATTAATTGACATTAAAAGAAAAAACTAGCCAACAATGCAAATTTCCATTTTTACGTTTAGTGGCAAAGCTACTTTTTTATGAGCAGTAATTAACGTTTTTAAAATTTTAGTCGACATAATAAATCGCGAACAGAATAAGGAGTTGTAAGAGAATACGTGCAACGCTCTCAGAAATAATGTATTGTGACGAATAATTAAATTGCAGTAATAAAACATAACATCTTCGCAAGAGGTGAGCCGGGATTTATCAAAACAATAGCGGCAAGTGTAGCTATGCGGCTTTCGTCAAAGAACAGATGTTCTAACGTATTGTTGCGTTTTGATAGATTGTAAATAAACAGGTATTCAATTTTAAAATTACAATAAAGTTTGTTTCTGGTCCGGGATTAATGAAATTTTCAGCTGTGAACCAGAAAGTTTTGACAATTATTTTATCCGTGAACACTGAAAACGCGAATAGCGAAATTGTGAAGAGGGAGCTTTCACTTTATACTAATAGACAAAAAATGTTGTGTATTACAATATTGTTATACTTGTAGGTCTATCTATTACTATAAATTTTTAAACGAGTTTTGGTATCTAGCATCCAGTTACTTTATTACCGAATGTACCTCTCTCAGCGAAGTAAACTACTTAGTTACGTGTGTTGTTACAGATACTTGGCGACAGGGTCTTCGTTCAAGACGTTAGGATATTCGTTTAGAATCTCCGACGTGACGGTGGGAAAAGTTGTACATGAAACATGCAAGGCAATTTGGGACCAGTTACATGCAGTACATATGGCATTCCCCACAGATATGGAGTCAATAGTACAACAGTTTTGGAGCAAATGGAAATTTCCAAATTGCGTTGGCTGTATCGACGGGAAACACGTGCGTATACGAAATCCGCGCCATGCAGGCAGCATGTACAGAAACAACAAACAGTACTTCTCAATTGTGTTACAAGGTGTTGCCGGCCCCAATTACAAGTTTATTGCAATTGATGTGGGAGCATACGGTAAGGAGAGTGATGGTGGTATATTTTCTCATTCACAGCTGTACAAACGGCTTGAAAGAGGCTCTCTTGGGGTTCATCGACTTGCTGCACTGCCTGGGACCAATATTAAAGTGCCACATGTTATTTTGGGAGATGAAGCATATCCTCTGAAAACTTATTTAATGAGACCTTATCCAGCATCAAAAGCTGGGCCTTCAGAAACAATTTTCAATAAGCGTCTGTCAAAAGCTCGGCAAGTAATTGAATGTGCATTTGGTATCATGAGCAGCAAATGGCGAGTACTTCAAAAGGGTATTGAGTTGGAACCAGATTCCACCGATATGATTGTTCAGTGCATATGCTTGCTACATAACATTGTAATCGACATAGAAGGCGAACAGCAATTAATAACATCATATCAAGCATCAAAGACAGAAAACCCTGAAACACCAACCAGATTTTCTTCACGAGGCCAAAATAGGGGACTCAGTGCCAGTTATGTGATCAGAGACAAATTTCTTGCATATTTTTGTGAACACGAACCGAGTACTAGAATGGTTAATACATTTTTTTAAATAATACAAACATTCTTTTAAAAAAATACAAATGTTGTATATGTTTTGTTAGTAGATATACTTTATGTAATAATGTTGCTATTAGGCATAATTTAAGTATGTAATTCAGTTGTGAAAATATATGCAGAATAATCGAAAAAAACACAATTTCAAAAAAGGTGTAAATTATAAATTAGCTAAGTTAATATATTTGTCAAGGTTACCTACCGTTTTTAACACCCATTTCTTCAGCAACTTTTTCCCACAGTTTCCGCTGTATATCACGTGAGTGGTACCGCTTGTCTCTCATATCCCACAATGGTGTTTTTTCTTGCACGGCACTAATTAATTACTCATTATCCATACTGATTGGTACAACGAAAAAAGACGGCGGTATACACGAAAAGGAAAATGGTGCATACACCCCGCGCGACAACAAGCGATTAATCCAACTTCGGTAGGATAAATCGCTCGTAGCCTGTGGTCGGCTACAATCGGTTTCTCCAGATCGCTTGCAGTGGACGCCGCTTGGTAACGTTCCCTTTGTTGGGATCAGTGGCACCAGTACGCGCGACTACGCGAGATCTGCTAGTCGCTCAAATGCGCTTGCAGTGTACGATCGGCCTAATAGTAAGGTTGGTGGTTTGTATTAGGATGAAAGAGGAACCGCCTCATTTGTAGTAAGTATTTATTTGTTTAGTGTAATTAGTATGTAACATTAGTCGACGCCAGTGAAGCAGTTTATGAATATGTCTGTAATATGTGATGTTGCTATTTAACGGATTGGTTCTGAACTGTCTCATACGCGCGACTTTCACAGTTTTTACTTTTGCCCTTCAATGGTCATACTCCTAAAATTCCGTTCTTAATTTATAATGTTACCTAAGTGGAAATCTTAATCTTAAAAATGATGCTTCATTTAACGATTTCTGTTAGGTATCAAGGAAGATAAATGACTCGTGACAAGAAAAAACGTTATGGAAATAATGATATTTTCGGCCTATAATGGTGAAATTCAAAAAAAAAAATCCTTTCTTAAACTATAATGTGAGCAAAGCGAAGACCTTAATCTTTACAATGATAACTCATTTAACAATTTCGGTTAGGTTATAGAAAGAATATAATGGTTTTCCTTCGTAATTTTTAATTTATTTTTATACAGATGTACTCAGAACCGTTAATATATCGCTCAAAGCTAAAGAACACCTTAAAGCGAATTTGATATCTTTATAATGTACCATGCTTGCGGAGAATAAATGCGCTAAATGTGAAGATACGCCTGTGTAGTCCGAGGAATTATTAAATGAAATAACGGTAATGAGCCCTTCATCATTCAATAAAAGTATAGGCTACAATTTTTCATTGAATACGCGCATAATCTACAAATGAACTTTTTCCTACGGTTGAATGAGGCAATATTTTCGTTTTATGACCTCATTGTTCTCATATATATAATCCATAACTCTGCAGTAATTGTATTTATGAAAGTGCCCGATACTTCGCAGGTGCTGAACTTGGTGTATGTAAAAATGCTTTATCCTCTTTATTTTAGCTACAAATATTAACGTCGAGAGGCAAAAAATGTAAATTTCATCTGAAAACTTCCAATTTAGTTATTACCTTATATTCTATTTTCATACTGATGTCCGAAAGTTTTTTTATTTGTTGTTAGACTTATATTTTAACGCAATATTATATATGAAATATAAGATGTACCTATGTGAAAAATTGTCGATATTAAGCACAAAGTTACTTACCGTAAAATAAATGAATCTGTTATGTAGTAGTTTCATCAACGAATTCCGTTCATTTTAATTTATCACATTTCAGAAAATCATAGACACGCACAGCGGGTGATTCGTCTTCTTCCTGGCGATTGTGATTAGGTTGTAATGCGGCCTGGACCAGAACAGAAACAACGCCAAAGGCACAAGGAAATATAACATATTTTTTTTATTTTATTTTTTACTTCCGGTGTCTCGAGAACTAAGAGATATATATATATAAAAAAAGTTCTTTGCTTTCCATTTCTCTCTTCGAATTAGATAAGAATTTATCATCAAATTGCTGCACCACTGTTATCGTAGAACTGCCTGGTACAGAATAATACACTTTAATGTCGATATTAAGCACAAAGTTATTTTCGGTAAATTAAATATCACAATTCACCTATGCTTTTTTAAGTATTTGTTGGTATTTTATATTTAATTTTACAATTTCATCATCCTATAATATCTGAAGTTCTATCTCGATTAACAACTGTATAAAAAATAATTTATTGGTATTTTTTAACTGCATTTTTTTACTAAGTAAAATTCACATAAATAAAAGTAATGCTCTGAAAAATAAATAATCTATGAATATATAAATATTAAACGTACACATTACAGGAAGATTATGCATGGTGAGAGCTGCTCTTCTTTATTTATTCTTATTTAATCTTCTCGGCAAGACACCAAGAATCAATATAAAATTATTATCACAGTTTCATATACAATTATTTGTAGCAGAACAACCCCTAAAATAAATTTGAAACTTGTAATATTTTTTAGACTATTATCTTTTTGTAATACCGTAAAATTAAGGATATTAAAAAAAAAAAAACCTTTTAATTTGCACAGTTATTTCTACAGGGAGGTAGGTACCTGCCACATAAATCAGAGGGAGAACATTCACAGCGTGGAGAGTGTATGGAATGTAATACAGCAACAAAGGCTCAAGCTGTATTGATTAACTTGTAAACATATAATGCCATTTAGAGGAACCTTACAAATCAGTACATAAAATTCTCACAGGTAAATCAAATCAAATGGAACTCATTATTCACAAATAGTAGTATCAACAGACGCTCAGAAATAAATACATTTTTTTGGAAAGAATGTGTAATAGAAAAGAACTGAAAGGATTAACAACAAAGAGAAAGAAACATGCGAGGAATCAAAGGAAGAAATGATTGCAGCCTGGGAGACGTGACAGAATCGAAGAATAAACAGAATTCTTGTGAAACATAAAGCTGTTGTCTGAAGTTGCAACCGTGAAATATCTTTTGAACTCATATTAAAGAGCAGACTGTTTGACAGGGATAACGTAAATAACAAGCTGCTTGAAAAGAGTAAACATATAGGAGCACAGAACTTTAAAAATCTACTGAAAAATTCGTAGCCATTGTAGTCAACAGGGGAAAAAAAAAAGAATGACACATTTCCAAGCGAAAATTTTTATTATCCGGCTGATATCAAGTAGTTGAGAGTGAGGAGAGATTTATGTAGGATGTATTATACTTTATACTCTATTATAAAATCGTTGAGGTATGTGCTGTCAGATTTACAGTGCGAAGTTTTCACATTTGTAATCCTATCCTGTGTTCGGGATAGCAAGGGTGATACTATTATTACAATTCGTTGTAATATATCATTTTTCATAACATTCGGCTAGTAGTTTGTAATCCTGCCGTAAAATTTGTAGAATTTCTATTTCATAAATTAATACTGCATTATTTGAGTTCAAATCTTTGAAATTCTGTGCTTAAAACAAATTATCCTACATTGTAGGTATCAAAATTTTAGAGACAGACGAAGATTATGTTATTTGTAGCTGATAATCAGGGAAGTTTATTTTAATGGGTTTATTGAACTAAGGATAAGTAGAGGTAGAAGTCTGCAGTGTATATTAAAAGTATAATTCCATGTTTATATAACTGAAGTCGCCGAAAAAACCGAAAATCTTGATGCGCGCATGAAATAAGAGTGCGTACAACATTCTTGACAGCGAACACATACTGTATGTAGTCCAAGAGCCCGCGAACTCCAGACTACGTATTAGAATAAAGGTGGACAAATTTTTCTGCGCAAGTACACTACAGCAGGTGTGAACGTTGGCTACTATAAACCTTAAGTGGCTAAGGCTTTGATAGATAACAAGAAGCAAAGGTGTATAAAATTACTGCCAAAAAACATCATAGTATAAAGCATGATTTTTTGATATTATTACTATTACAAATCACGTCGTGTTATTGCCAGACACTTTGTGCGGTAGAACCTCCCTCCAGAGACCTTCAGAGCTTAATAAAATGTAATTTATATTTATGTCATAATATAAAATCAATATTTTATATATGTTACTTGAGCAACTATTTAAAAATATTTCCTAAACAGCCAAACAGTTTTGAAGGTTCTAGCTCCCTGGCAGACATAGTTCCAGGTCAGCTGTAGGTGCGAGCATGGGGGAAATATTTATGTTGTGCATCTTTTGTCACGCATCTTTTGTATCCTGCCATAGATGTCGTTTAAGTACATGTTCAGTCATTGATCGTAAGGCATATGTTTTATTATATATTTGCGGAGCTGCGTGAAATAAATTTAAATCAGTTTTAATAAAATATCACAATGGGTGACGTATTAATTTGTGTTTTGTATGATAAAAGTAGTGACAAAATATTATTATTCTCTGAGTGGGACAGTTAGTTAAAGTTATATTACTGCGTATTTTGTGACGCATCTTTGATACCCAACCACAGATGTTGTTTCAGCATATTTTCACTCATTGATCGTTTTAATATTTATTTTTATATTAGTGAAAAATTAATTTAAGTTTGAATGAAATATCATATTATCAGTATTAGTATGTGTTTTGTGTAAGAAAAGTAGAGGAAAAATATTATTATTCTCTGAGGAGACATTTGGAAAATGTCAAATAATTAAAGAACTAAGAAAGAAATATTAAGGACATTATTTTACCAACAGAATATACGAAAAAATTTTATTACAAGGAATGTTACGAACTATTTACTCACGAAAAAATATTTTACTTCTGAATCTACAAGTTCTGAAAAAAACTAATTTGAAAAAAAAATTCACAACCTCGAATAATCTATCTCCAGCCCCATTATTGCTTCCCGAGTTGACCAAATGACAATCTCATTCACAGTCTCTATATACAGTATCTTCACCAACACCCGAACTAATTGTAATAGAACTACAACTTTCAAGTTCTCAAGAAAATTTTGACATTTTACAATTTGAAGAAATAAGTGACAATAATGATTCAATTGTCGGATATAAATATTCCTGCTGGAAGTTATACTTGTATTGATGAGCATAATGTAGTATGTTCAGTCAGTAACAGAAAAAGAAATCGATCAACAATGCTTTCACTTCATGAAACTGAGGAAGAGCAATTTAAATCTTACATAACACCCATCACAAAATATCGAGAAGAGTATAACGAGTTATTAAATAGATTACAACGTATATCTGGCTCAAAAATATATTATCATATTGAATGTAGAGTGGATTTTCAGACTAACATATTTTCATTTAGCAAAAGTTCCAGTAAATGTGTTTGGCGTGACAATTCAGAATGTCATCAGATAACTTTTAATCAAATAAGTTGCACTATAAATGGAGATATAATAAGAAATGGACATTTTTATTTGATAGTTTATTTACATGAATTATTTGTTGATTAATTAGCAATCTACAACCCTTTAAAAGCGAGCTATTACAGCAATTTCTGTGAGCAAATAATATGTCCACTATTTGGAATAATACTCACTTGAAAAATCCTAAAATATATCAGAAAAAATAATGGCTGTGACCGGGAAGACAACATTTATTATTTCAAATGATTCAATGGAGATCAGCTACCAAACTTTGTCTGTGATTAACTGAAAAATCAATAGGTATGTAATTGTTTTTTCAAATTATTATATTAAATTGGTAACTATTCATAATCTCATCATTTTGTTCATATTTTTCAGAAACTGATAAAGAAGACTATATTGAAAATAATGAATTCACGGACTGGAAATTGAATAAATTGAAAGTTTGTACTAAAACGATGACAATGAATATATTCATTTTGTTTTTCGTAAAACCAATAATATTTTTATAAAATAATGTTCCTAATTTTTTTGTAAGCAATTACTATGAATATTAATAAACTATTCATCCATTTACTGAGACTTCTTTATTATAAGACTTATAACAAACAATAACAGTTTAATAAAATATCGAAATTTAAATTTAATTTAATTTTAAATCCACAACCAACTTAAGTTATTTTTTATATATTTATTAATGTTTTGTTAATTTACTAATGTTAAAATTATGTAAAATAATTCATAAAAATTTATTATTAATTCGTGAATAATTCCTAAATAACTGGATTATGTAATAAGGCCAACTGACTGTATCACGCATACTCTCTTACATACTTTTTGTCTTCGGCCTCACTCATACAGCTGAGAGGGTGTTAGAACCTTCGAAACTGTCTGGCTGTTTAGGAAACATTTTTAAATAGTTCCCGAAGTAACATATATAAAATTCAGATTTTATATTATCACGTAAGTATAATTGGATTTTATTAAGCTTTGTAGATGACAGGTGGGAGGTTTCCACCGCTCAAAGTGTCTGGCAATAGATGTTGAGATTTCTAATAATATCTTGTAGAAAATATATTAAAAATCACGCTCTATACTAAGATGTTTTTGGGCAGCAATTTTATACACGTTTGCTTCCTGTTATCTATCAGATCCCCACTACTCAAGACTAAATAGCAGCCCAACGTGCTTATCTGCTGTAATGTACTTAACGCAGAAAAAGTTTCAACCTTTGTAGTATGACGTAGGACTGTCATTCACGGGCTCTTGCTCTGAAATCAGAGCCAACACTCAACACAATTGTTAACAAGTTCTGTGATCAGGTTTGCAAAATACGCCAACAGCTTTTGTATCCAAAGCAAATTAAAAATTACTGACAAAGCAGCAACATTACTATTACCTGTACATTTATCTCTCAAGTACAGCAACCTGGTGTGCTCTCCACTCAAGAATTATCTCGAATGAAGGCGTGAACCAATGTCTAGGGCCTACTGCATTGGAGTTTGTAAATATTTCGACTACAGCAAGTAATGAAATTTACTCAATTTTACTAATTAACTGATTAATTAGTAAAGATCAGTAATTACATTTGTTAAATATTGTGTTGCTATCGGTAGCGAGACTGTATGCACAGTTTAAAGTGGATTGGGCCTTGGCAAATTGTTGAAACATCGATTCCCAGATTTTCAGCTTGCAACTGACAGCTGAACTGTGGTAATAAGTCTCACTGTAGATTACGTAAGGTGAGAGACGGCTGTTGGCACGCTACGGGCGCAGCGAGTCGAGTATCCAGGTGAGGTAGGCGGCAACCCTGGTGTAGACGCCGGGTATGCCTGGCGCGCCGCACAGCCTGGAGCCGAAGGAGACGGCGCCTATGAGGACGTGAGCGGGCGGCGCGACGCCGTCCTCGGGCTGCTCGGGCCTGCTGAGTGGGCCGCCGCTGTCGCCGTCGCACGAGTCGGCGCCCCCGTCCTGCGGGCCTCCCGCGCACAGCTGCCCGTCCCCGGACACGGAGATGCGCGCCTTTCGGTACGCCTCCGAGCACTGCCCCGGGTCCGTCACCGTGACGCGCGCCCACCGCAGCTGGGGGCTGCCAGAACCTGCAACATAACACACGCTCACCCGCCAGTCTCTGCCGTGTAACTCTCATTAGAGGTGGGATAAGCAACGGGAAGGAGTTCAGCCACAGTTATTTTCAGGAACCTTCCCGGCATTTGCCCGGATCCATTTCGGGAAACCATGAAAAGCCCAAATCTGGATGGAGGGACAAAGATCCGAATCAGAGTCCTCCGAACGCAAGGCCAGACCGTGACTGCTAACAATTTACAATTTCTTCATCGATTTTCGTTAGTCAAGCTATTTAACCGCATAACACATATTCCTTTTATTAGTGGTTGTAGTTATATGTTTGTTCAAATTTTCAGTGCAGTTCGTTATGTTTGAAACCACTTTACATACATTGCACCTCATTTGATCTTAAATATATTAGGAACCATTTACCAGGAACACAAAAAAAAAAATAAAAAATAATTCTAAAACAACATTGCCTAGAATATCAGAAGCACAGCGCACAGTATTTTGATAAAGTATTGAAACAACATTACAAAACGATATTATAGATGGAAGTTGATGTGCTAGGAATTTTCCTTTGGTCATCACATGTGGAGAATAGTAGATGGCTAACGAAAAGTGGATGAGAATATGCATTACCAATTTCTAAAATTTCAAATGTCATATCGTCTTGAAAATTAAACTTACTTCTCTGTATTTGATTTAGGTAATGGGTATTACAATATTCAACATTTAGCTCAAATTTCACTTACGTAAGTATAATATTACCATATGTCAATTTACATCATATTTACAACAACAAAAATACGGAAAATGAAACTACACTAGTTATTATAAAAGAATGTCGATGTGATTAAAGGAGCACCAGAATGTTTTCCAAGAAAGACGAATAATTTTCGGCAATGTATCTCCACGATTTTATAATTTATGAATGCATATTAGCAAAACAAACATTTTAAAAGGTTAACGGAAAACCATTTAAAATTGTTTGGTAAGAACGAATTTCTGAGGAAAGAAGTACCATAATCACAAAACCTACCAACGCAGAAAATGTAGAGAACTATACTCAGCAGATAACCACCACACCGTGTTAAAGTTCCTTCTATTTCGCAGGTTTTAAGAATGTCAAATTGCAATGAGATAGCCAAAAATTTTCATGAACTGTAAAGTTGTAGGAGGAAGAGAATGTCTGGAACTGAGAGAAATCTTAATAATTTCTCTCCTCTTACATTTTGGGTCGGAAATCACTGAAACAACGAATGTAATAAAAGATACTGCCACGAGAAAAAAAATTCTTATGAATTTAGAGCTCTAATTAAAGGAGAGTCAAGTTATTGAATTTCGAGAAAATAAATATTTGCTATAGTGTTATCAATTAAATAGTTTAGACTATTTGGTAGGAAATTTAGAAATGTCGAGTTTTCAAGAATTAAATTCGAATATTATGAGAGCTTTTTGGTATAAAAAAATGGGTAACATTAAAAATACCAATGCTGGTATACTAAGCCTTATTAAAGAAGTTCCAGTACAGGAACAGGAAAGTAAAACAGAGAAGTGGACGAAAGAGAAGTACAGATTGAAGGAGAAAACTTTGAATGAATGACCCAACAAGCTCGTAGAAGATAAAAGATTGTAATAAATGTGTGATAATGAAACGAGATTCAGACAATTATTACAGACAACGAGAATCTTGTTAAAGGAGCAAAATGTCTCTTTCCGCTGAACTCGTTTTCTAAAAATACTCTGGAGATTGTAATGAATTATTAAGCACAGAGAGTCAGTGTTATTAAGTACAGAGTGTTCTGCGAGATTTTGGTGGTGTGCCATGAGTCAAACTGACAATGCTACGTGACGGCACAAAGCGAGCTCAGATTATCACGTACCGCGGGTGACTAAAAATTCTACCTGGCTTAGTTTTAAGGTTCGCTTTCCATCTGTGCACGTTTCAGAAATACTGTAGACTCAGTAGAGTAAACTGGAGGCTGCCGACTCGGCATAAACCTCTAGGAAGTGGCGGCCGACAAAGGAAGTGTTGGCGTGCTCGAAGAGTATTGAGGAGGATCCAGCCACTGAAGGCGCTCGTCAACAATATTATTAACTTTTGGGTGTTTTGTTTTTCTGTTGAGCCTACCAGGTGCAAACATCTTCGCGGCAAAAGCTGTGATTCACCTAGTAACATATGATCCATAGCAATGCAAAGAGAGCAGAGTTTTCTTCGGAAGAGAAGAACGGATGGAGGGACGTTCTTATCTGGTGCATCAGCAAGTAACTTTCAAGGAGGCCTCACCACCCAGTCTGGGCGAGCGACGCAGCTGGACAGCCAGGCCCGCCTGCCGCGGGTAGCAGCGTGGCCTCGCTATCTATTCACAGCGGTACAATTTTCTTCGCGATGAAAACTTACGCAATCAGTTCTACCCTGTAAACGAACGCCGGGAAATCTCAAACTGCGCTGACTGTTTAATAATCAAAGACTTTATGCAAGTTGAAATTGTTCAAATGTTAATAAAACAGTTTCATGTTTACATAAATTTCATCATTCCGATCTTTTAATAAATTGTTATAGTGTACACTCATTTTTCATTGATCCTATTAAGTCCATTAATATGTCATGTGACTAGACAATGATTCATGATCACTAATAATATTCAGTTTTGATTACATATATATTTTTATTTATTTATTTTCATTTTGATTATCACAAACATTAATGGTCAAGAAGTTGTTTTCCTCAAAAAGAAAACACTTCATTTAAGATTAGCGATAAGAGAAATAGATGCATAATATTCTTCAACATGAGCCGTCAAGATTTAAGTTAGCAGTCGAAATTTATCGACAATATGATATCAGTATTGCATGAAAATTTATATAGGAAATAATATATTTATCCGAATTAGGTGGAGTGGCGGTAGAATACTCTAGCGCTGCCTGGATGACAGACTAGTAACTTAAGGCAATGTGTGCTTAAGTTGAGAACTGGGCGAGAAAGTATGCTTTGTGTTAACTGAAAAAGAGTGCAGTTGTAATAAATTGGAGTTGATGTCAAACCATGTCCTTGTTTCATCTTTTCCCGACATTCCTACAATAATTTTAACACACTAGGAATCCTACTTTATGAATTATGTTTTTAAGAGGTTGTGTAAATCATTAAAAATTCGGACAATTGAAACAATTACACGTCATCCCAAAAGTGGAAGTGCCTTTAAGTCATCGGGCAATAATCAATTATCTGAGACATTTCAACGAAAGGAAATATTTTAAATAAAATTACTCTTTGGTTCACTATTCAGTGTGGCACCTCATATAGTACAAGGTTGCACCATTTACGGCTTGTCAGAATAGCAAGTAGACCTGAAATACTAAACATGGAACCTACTGATTTAGAACCACTTCATATGATTATGATGATCATATTAAAGAACTGGTGTCAAAATTGCAGTATTTGCAGGCAACGAACGCCTACACAAAAACAAACAAGAAAATGTTTAAGCTAGGTGACAGGACGTATTCTGTAAGAAGAAAAAATAGACTCTAGTGGTTAGGATCTTGCAAAGTATTCAGAACAGAAGGGCTACGGCTAAATACGACACTTTAAGCAAAAGGCAATAAAATTATGAAACCGGAAGCAAATAGTGTAAATAAGTAATTAGCTGGAGTCGTTATCGATACGAATTAGGAGGACATCCAAATGGAGAAGATAAGTTCAATGTCGGAGATGTATAATCGTAATTTTGCCAAGGCTAGAATTTGTAGCACAACATGTAAATCACACTAACTGGAAAATACGCTGAATACATTAGCGCAGGCAGAAAATTATGTCCATCTGTCTTAGCAGACTATTTGATTTAAATACGAGCAATGAAGCGAGAGACAGCACGAGCCAGCCCGCCTACCGTCTTCTGTGGCACCCCAGCCTGCTACCACTGCCTTCTGTCCCGTGTAGTTCCTAGTGGACAGTTCTCCAAATGGCAGGCAGATGGCGCCAACGTACGCTGCAACAACAAACAAAACACCTCAATAAGTAGAACCGTTGAGAAAGCGCTGAGAATGGTAACTTTAAATTTTGAGGAATCAAACAGAAGTGAACAATAAATCATTTAGGAAAGAAATGAATCTGTGAAAAATACCTTACGGTAAAAGATAGATGTGGCTAAACGTAAAAGATACATAACAGTTTATTACGCTCAGAGAACTACCTTCAAACTGGTGAGGAATATAATTACAGCAATATCATTGTATTGTATATAATTAAATTTTAGATTGTCTGCACGCTATAATTCCGAAACCCACCCCCGCAGACCCAAGGGGGGTTATATGTTATGGTAGCCCTCAGTGCCTCATCCATGAAGAAGGCTTCGGTTTGGAACTGCAGAGATTGGGTTCGTAGTTATGGGTGCCAAAAGAGGTCATCGTTGAGAAATAGATTAAGCAGCTGGGAATCGAGTGCCGAAGTCGCCAGAATGCTCCTGAATGTTCTAGGACAGCAGTTCCCAAACTATGTTTCGCGACCCGTTGGTGGGTCGAGGAACAATCAAGGTTTTGCCACAAAAAATATCTTTTATTTCATCCATTTAAAAAAATATAATACGATATTTTACAAGTGCAATAATCATGAAAGCTATTAGCTTAAATTAAAACTTTGTGAGAAAAAAAGGAAAGAGTTTTCTTAAACAGTCAGCCGGTAATAATTAAACGTACGATGGTTGAATGATAAATAATGCCTCCAAGGTCATAACTCGGGACTGAATGGGAATATTTTAATAAATAAAACACAGAAATAATCCTTACAATGTCTTTTTTAATTACCAATATTCACTTTTCCATATAATCACCAGACAATTGGATACATTTCTGCCAACGATGAACCAGTTTTCTGAAGACGTCACGGAAGACGTCGACACTCTGTTTCCGCAACCACAGTCTCACAGTTCTCTCAACGTCTTCATCAGAAGCATAATGATATCCCCGCAGATCATCTTTCATTATCGGGAACAGATGGAAGTCAGACGGTGCCAAATCTGGACTATATGGAGGATGCCGTACGGTGGTGAGATTCAGTCTCTGAAGTTCTGCTGTGGTGGCACGTGAAGTGTGTGGTCTGGCATTGTCATGCTGCAGGAAAACATTTCCCTTTTCCTTTCGCCGTCGTTTCAAAGTTCTCAGCGTTGTGATGTAACGCTCTGAATTTATTGTCCCACGTTGAAGGACATCAACATGGATAACACCATCTGCGTCCCAGAACATACCATGATTATTCCAGCTGAGGGATGTGTTCTGAATTTCTTTTTCTGGGACGAGTCTTTGTGTCGATATTCCATAGACTGGCATTTCGTCTCCGGGTTGTAATGGCGTACCCATGTTTCGTCTCCTGTCACAATTGAATGGAGAAAGGCATCACCTTCATTCTCGTATGCGAGAGGAGTTCCTGACAAATTTTAACTCTGTTCGCTTTCATTTCAGGCGTCTGCATCCGAGGTACCCATCGTGCACAGATCTTCCGATAGCCAAGCAAAGCAATAATGTGACCCACACGTTCCTGTAAAATACCGATTATGCTTGCAGTTTCTCTCTGAGTGATACGACGATCGTCCTGAATCAATGAGTCAACTTTTTGCTTGTGAAACTCTGTGGCTGCTGTCACAGGACATCCAACTCTTTGTTTGTCACGCAAGACAGGTGTTCCCACCTCAACATCTTTAAAATCACCCAGCGACGCACAGTACTCACATCGACAAAATTACCATAAACAGCTTGCATTCTTTGATAAATCTACTTTGGGTGACACCTTCTGCTGTCAAGAATTCAATGACTGGACGTTGCTTAAATCGCATTGACCGACCGTCTGCGCAGGGTTCCATACTTTACACTGTAACACTACAACCGTTCAATGCTAAAGCCTCCCGCCAACTGGAGCTGTAGAGGAGTAGTGTTGCCAACCGTTAAGCTAGTTGGCCACCAGATTCAACCCCTAAAACCACCAGAAAACCACTAACAAAAAGCAGCGCTACTCTCGTAACCACTAATTTTTCCACTAAACAAATATTTGTTTATTACGAAAGAAAATATTGGGTATATTATTAATACAGTTACATTTATTATTACATAATACACATTAAATTTCTGTATAATTTATCAGTACATCAATAAATTAGTAATTCAACAAATCATTAACCAATTATTTAATAAACTGCTATTCTATATTAATTCATCATCTTCAGATAAATCATTTTTGTTGGTGCCATCATCATCAGTAGATTGATACGATACTTCGGTACCAATTTGCTTTATATATTTCAAAGTAATTGCAGCACTTTCCTACCAACCTCAAGCTGCAACGTATTGTTAGATTCAAGTTCATTCTGTTGCTCCGCTTGTTTTTTTATTACATTCATACTTTTAAATAGTCTTTCAACATCGGCATTGGAATGCGGCAGTATTAAAAGAATAATTGCAAAAATCGCTAATTCAGCAAATCTAGGAACTCCTCGAGCATCTTTGAAACGCAATACTTCATACCTTTTTTTTTTTTTTTTGGGCCTATTTTCAATTTTTTTTTTAACAGTGTCAAATTTTCCGGCAATGTAATTTTTTTATCAATTACAGGAGTTGGAGGAGCAGGAGTTGGAGAGAGTGCAAAAAAGGGCTGCTAGATTTGTTTCTGGAAATTTTCGCAGAATGCAATCAGTAACAGATATGATAAAAGAGCTGGAATGGGATTCATTGCAAGACAGGAGGAGGGTGAAGAGGCTTTGTTATATTTTTTTTTATTTTTACTGCTTTACGTCTCTCAACAGCGATGTCTTTAGAGACGGGAAAGGATGGGGGGCAAGGATGGGGGCAAGGAATGGGAAGGAATTCGTCCATGGCCTTTTTGAAGGAAGCATCCCGGCATTTGCCTGGAGTGATTTGGGAAACCATGGAAAACCCAAATCTGGATGCCCGGACGGGGATTCGAACCGCCGTCCTCCCGAATGCGAGGCGAGAACGCTAACCGTTACACCGCCTCGCTCGGTGTGAAGAGGCTCATGGGAGTGTACAAGGCGTAAATTAGTGTTGAGGCATGACAAGATATTGGTGTAAGAATTAAAAGTAATGCATGGAAGGGAAAAGATGACCTTGACCACTATCTGGCACTCGATTTCAGGCACAAGGGTGTGAGAAGATTCTCTTTTTTAGGTAAGGGTGTCAGGGATTGGAATAAGTTACCAAGGGAAATGATGAATAATTTTTCCGTAAACGTTGAAAGAATTTAAAGTTAAAATTTGTAAAGGGCAAATATAGGTGGGTGCAGGAAAGGGGGAAGTTGGGTGTGTAGGGAAATTGCCACCGGAGCATGCGCTCCATTGCAATTTAATTAAATATTATTATTTCTTCGATGGTGTTAATCGAGTAAGGGATAGTTGAAAATATTTATCTATTCAAATATTTCTATTAATGATTTTCATCAATTAATTTTTTTTGTTGAAAATAATAAATGTTTTCTGCACAAACAAACCATATTTAGTAGAACTTGAATGTTTTAATCATTTGTAAAGTAGAATATCACGAAGTCAGTGTTCATATTTGACTAAAAACAATAAATCAGCTATCATGACATTACGGAATAGCGACAATTTTTTATAATAAATGAACATTGTTAAATAAAATAAACGAAGAAATCGATTAAATATTCTTAGAAACCTTAATCGATAATAATCAATTCAAGTAGCTGTTATTCTACCCATTAACGTGAAATGAAATAAAAATTCAACGTCAAAGTTTCCTACGCAGTAAAAGTTAATGCTACTGAAATAAGGTAAAAATATATTTCGAAAAGTGTAAGTGGCTAAGTGTTTGAGTTATCATCTTTTCACTAATTGAAACTGAATTCTACTGAACCACTAGAAAATAACCACTAGAAAAAATCACTAGCCACTAAAAGCAATATTTCTCCACTAAACGGGGGATCGAAGCCACCAGTTTTAGTGGAAAATCTACTAATTTGGCAACACTATAGAGGAGAGCCTACAAAACAATCCAGTACCTGCCGCGTACCAATGCTGCCATCTGTTGAGGAGTTATAAAGGTGGAGGCATTATTTATCATTCAATCCTCGTATTTTTTATTATCTTTGTAATAAAGCGGGAGGCGGCTGCACAAAGCATCACCTCATCGAGTTGACGACCGAAATTACAGTATTAATTAAAACTAGATTTGCAAATTAATATGCCCTGATGTGCCAAGTCATAGCTTGGTGTAAAACACCTACAAATCCCATTTTAGTGGTTGGCCACTGTTATTTTTATTCATTTGGGCGCAGAAAAAAACAATGATAAACCTAAGAATCAACCTCTAAAATCGGGCCTGCACGTGGTTTCCACAAAAAGGCGACTTGGCAGACTAGTTGCATTTTAATATGCTGATCGAGTTACTTCTAATCGTGGAATTTCAGCAGTCAACTAAATGAGGTGATGGTCTGTGCAACCGCCTCTTGGTTTATAATATGTTTGTTGTTTTATGTATTATCAATTCTTGTTTTTGTTGATAGTGTATCCTTTGTACGAAACTTTGCCTTTTCGTAGGATAGGATAGTCGACAGCGTATAGAGGTCATACAATAGTTCCCATTCTGATATTAGACAGACTCTCAAAATAGGTGGGTAGCGCATTTTTTTTTTTTTTGCTTAAAAATGGGTCGTGTACCAATAAAGATTGGGAACCACTATTCTAGGATATACGAGAATATTGTAGAATGTTTCAGACTATTCTGGACCATCAAAGGGACTTCCTGTTTTGTAACATTCAAAACGTTCGTGAAAGAGAAGTCCAGAATCTTCTCGAATGTCCCAACATCCTGTTGTGATGGGAATACGTTCCAGTCATAAGGCTGTATACAGGCATTGGCGAGACGCATGCATCAGTGTACCTTTGGTAATCGGTCAAGGAAAAATAAAAGTGATAGAAAATAAAATAAATTCAGTGAAAATTTTCAAACTTAATAAGTGAAAGTGAATTACGTAATGTCACAGTTAGTGTTGTAAAATACGGTTTTTTTTCTAACTTGAAAAAAAAAAACATAAAAAAAACATGAAAAAAACTAAGTTATGACAAAAAACACGTTTTTTTCTGGGACACGTTTTTTTTTCATAACTACTAAATCTCAAATTTATAAGGCATTTATCGTTTAATATGACTGTTTTAGAGTTTATACTAAGTAATTATCTTAATTTTTAAATCTACTTTATTTTTCTGGCTCAGTAGAAAAGAAAATTTAAAAAATATTGGCAATATTGAAGTTTTCTTTTACGAACGGGGACTTCCCGAAGAGGTTTGGTTGCGCGAGAAGGAATCCCCGTTCCCCGTTGTTTGGATTGATACTCGCTATTTGAACTAGTGCAACCAACCCTACGAATTTATCTGTAGACCTACGGATCTTTTCAAAAAATTAGGAATTTTAAATTTATTTACGGTTTTTTTGCCTCTTTTTATTACTTATTGTGCTTTCCTTATATTCGTATACTTGTTAGACTCTCAGCGTATAGTGATACTGACTCATTAAATTGTCAGTAATTATGAATCGTTTCCTTGCAACAGTGAATCAACGATTGAAGAAGAAATAAAACTCCTATTTTGTATGATAATAGATTTAAATTCAAACTGAAAAGACCTTAATACAGAATTATCAGCGCAGTCTTAAAGCACAATGTGTACTTAGCTCCCAATTTAAAATTGCAATCTCAAAATCTTTTGCGTACAATACAAGAACAACCAGTAAAAGAAAATGTAACTATTTCTGAAGTTATGGATCTAGAGGAGCCAGAAGAAGAAACAGAAAATTTCGACACCGACCGAACTAGTGTTGGTAGTGCTGATAGTAGATACTGACATAGAGGATTAATAAAATTATGTTACCTATTTAAATACATTTATGAATCATTATGTAAGACATCATATGATTCAGTAAGATTTAAAACACACATGAAAAATGTAAGTTCCGAAAATAAAACTATGATTTATAGAATTAATTGTTTTCTGAAAAAAAAATTAGAAATAAAGCCAGGGTGCTAAGTTTCTTTTCATTTTTTTTTCGCAAAGCTGAAAAAAATTTTTTTTTCACTTTGCAACACTAGTCACAGTGTATTAGGTGAAATTTTAGTGTGTTATGATACATGAATATTTAATAAGATACCGGAACGTCAAGTAGGTGGAGATCTGGCCGCTGATGAATTAAAAACAGAAATAATAGCGAAGAAATTAAACTGATGAGAAGTAAGAAACACGTTTAGCTTCACAACAGAAGAGAAAACGGATGAACTACGAGAAGAAATTAGAGGAGAGGATCGAGGGACACAAGCAGACATGGAGAAACTGCTGAAGAATAAGATTATTAAATGAATTAAGTTTAATTAGAGTGAGAAGTGTGAATCAGAAGAAGTGGAACTTATAGTTTGGCAGGAGAGGCATTTCTTTTAGGAACCGATCCCACTAAAAACAAATACGTTGTCATTGCCAAAATAAATCAAGTGTGTTAGTTCTGCGGTGCCAAGAAATTGAAATTAGCGTAACACCAGGAGTGCAAACATTCATTTGGCTTTATTGATAGGGCTTCCACTAGAATTTCATTAAGTGATGGAGAAACTCCCGAGCGATGATTATCCGGCAATAGTAAAACATAATTTGCTACTCCAGAAACTTAAAAAACGTGATTTCGATGTTAGTTAGATAATCTAAGCCATTTGCACTCTTGAATACGAAATAATTTTAGTTTTTCGACGAAATTTTGTGTGCAGAAGGAATTGCATTCTGGTATTATGCGTATGTTTCTCATGCTGGTATATTAAACAATAAATAATAGCTATCATAACAGGTCAGTGTGTCACTACTATACAGCATTTTGAAATAAAATTTTTAAAGTTCATATTTACTTATATTCAAGGTAATTCAAGTACAGGATACGAGCTGAACGTAAGTGATGGTAGCTAAGTGTGATTTAGTCCTCTAGTGTACACACTTTGACAGTAAATTTGGCCGCCGCTGAAAAATTCTATCACTCTTATTTTGCACAATCTGACATCAATGTCATCCTAAGAAAGAGTAACGCAATATTGGCCTGCCAGTATTGCATTACTGTTTCCTGGGATGACATAGATGTCATATTTTCCAAAATAAGAGTGATAGATTTTTTCAGCGGCGGCCAAATTTATTGTCAAAGTGTGTACATTAAATCGATTTTCTACTTTTTGAGACAGCTACGAATTACTCCTACAATATGTTGGACGTAGTAGAACATACTCCTGTCTTGAGTAGAGAGGAATCATAGCAGTATCCATTAATAAGGGACCGATGGGTCAGTACTTCGGATTATTCGCGTACTTCACAGAAAACTCAATTGTGAGAAGGGAATATAGCCCTTAAGACTCCTTCACACTAAAAAAGCAATCGAAAATACCACCTGAAAAATTCGTGTAATGAATCCTTACTATCACCTCAAAAAGGAGAAAAATGATTTTTAATTAATTGTTTGTTTAATTTAATTGCAACGGATGAGGCGCCTCGCATTGTATGATTTGTTTTGTTAGACTGACGTGTGATGTTGGCGGGCGCGGCGAGCCGCAGCAGGGCGACGTCGTGGCTGTAGAGCACGCTGTCGTAGAGGGGGTGGGGCCGGGCCTCCGCCACTGCGACCTGCTGCGTGGGGTCCGCACACATGCCCCCCTCGCAGTCAGGCTCCGTCCGCGCGTCCAGCTCGCCCAGCCGCACCGCCGCGCTGCGCACACAACACAACCACTCCATGCAGCTTAGGCTTAGGCAAAACACCTACTAAACATTTAACTGTACTTTAATTAAAGATACTAAACAAAAAAAAATGTTAGAAAAAATAGTTCACAGAAATTCCTACTGTATGGGGCTGAAGACAGCATAAGTCTATAAATCATACTTTGTAAAATCCCTAGATACTTCAAAATGCGATATTTCCAGGGTAATACGATATAACAACAACGACGTCAGAGAGAGCGGCATTCCTTTAGGATTAAGTTAATGATCGGTTTGTGACAGTTAGTGGTCCTCAGGCTTAGAAAGGTTGAGAAACATTGATTTAAAGA
>JARYHS010013630.1:304828341-304879242 GCA_031002005.1 Vandiemenella viatica | reverse complement strand
AGTGCCTTTAGAATAAGTCATCCGGGCAATAATCATTATATGAGAATTTCAACGAAAAAAAAAAAAAATACTCTTTGGTTCACTATCAGTAGGCACCTCATATACAAGGTTCCACCATTTACGGCTTGTCAGAATAGCAAGTAGACCTGAAATACGAAACATGGAACCTACTGATTTAGAACCAACTTCATATGATTGTGATGATCATATTATAACTGATGTCAAAATTGCAGTATTTGCAGGAAATAGGCAACGAACGCCTACACAAAAACAAACAAGAAAATGTTTTAAGCTAGGTGACAGGTATTACTGCATCACGTATCTGTAAGAAGAAAAATAGACTCTAGTGGTTAGGATCTTGCAAAGTATTCAGAACAGAAGGGCTACGGCTAAATACGGCACTTTAAGCAAAGGCAATAAAATTATGAAACCGGAAGCGAATAGTGTAAATAAGTAATTAGCTGGAGTCGTTATCGATACGAAGTGGGAGGACATCCAATGGAGAAGATAAGTTCAATGTCGGAGATGTATAATCGTAATTTTGCCAAGGCTAGAATTTGTAGCACAACATGTAAATCACACGAACTGGAAAATACGCTGAATACATTAGCGCAGGCAGAAAATTATGTCCATCTGTCTTAGCAGACTATTTTTTTCAATACGAGCAATGAAGCGAGAGACAGCACGAGCCAGCCCACCTACCGTCTTCTGTGGCACCCCAGCCTGCTACCCTGCCTTCTGTCCCTGTAGTTCCTAGTGGACAGTTCTCCAAATGGCAGGCAGATGGCGCCAACGTACGCTGCAACAACAAACAAAACACCTCAATAAGTAGAACCGGTGAGAAACGCTGAGAATGGTAACTTTAAATTTTGAGGAATCAAACAGTAGTGAACAATAAATCATTTAGGAAAGAAATGAATCTGTGAAAAATACCTTATGGTAAAAGATAGATGTGGATAAACGTAAAAGATACATAACAGTTTATTACGCTCAGAGAACTACCTTCAAACTGGTGAGGAATATAATTACAGCAATATCATTGTATTGTATATAATTAAATTTTAGATTGTCTGCACGCTATATTCCGAAACCCACCCCCCCAGACCCAAGGGGGGTTATATGTTATGGTAGCCCTCAGTGCTCATCCATGAGAAGGCTTCGTTTGGAACTGCAGAGATTGGGTTCGTAGTTATGGGTGCCAAAAGAGGTCATCGTTGTGAAATTGATAAAACACTGGGAATCGAGAATGCTCCTGAATGTTCTAGGACAGCACTGCTGTCCTAGAACATTCCCAAACTATGTTTCGCGACCCACTGGTGGGTCACGGCGTGTGTTTTTGGTGGGTCGAGGAACAATCAAGGTTTTGCCACAAAAATATCTTTTATTTCACCCATTTAAAAAATATAATACGATATTTACAAGTGCAATAATCATGAAAGCTATTAGCTTAGATTAAAACTTTGTGAGAAAAAAAAAGAGTTTTCTTAAACAGTCAGCCGGAATAATTAAACGTACGATGGTTAATGATAAATAATGCCTCCAAGGTCATAACTCGGGACTGAATGGGAATATTTTAATAAATCAAACACAGAAATAATCCTTACAATGTCTTTTTTAATTACCAATATTCACTTCTCCATATAATCACCAGACAATTGGATACATTTCTGCCAACGATGAACCAGTTTTCTGAAGCCGTCACGGAAGACGTCGACACTCTGTTTCCGCAACCACAGTCTCACAGTTCTCTCAACGTCTTCGTCAGAAGCATAACGATATCCCGCAGACCATCTTTCATTATCGGGAACAGATGGAAGTCAGACGGTGCCAAATCTGGACTATATGGAGGATGCCGTACGGTGGTAGATTCAGTCTCTGAAGTTCTGCAGTGGTGGCACGTGAAGTGTGTGGTCTGGCATTGTCATGCTGCAGGAAAACATTTCCCTTTTCCTTTCGGCCCTTGTTAGCCGTCGTTTCAAAGTTCGCAGCGTTGTGATGTAACGCTCTGAATTTATTGTCCCACGTTCAAGGACATCAACAGTCCTCCGAGCAGCCGAGGAAGTAACTTCCTCAAACAGCGGCCGCGAGTGCGATTGCTAGTCGAGTTGTTTACTTAGTGAGTCTACGAGGAGTGTGAATCCCGGAGTGAAACAGTTATATTTTAGAATCTAACGAGAAACCTAACAGAAAACAAATAGACAAATCAGTGGTGCAACCGAAAATGTCTGTCCCGCTAGACACGGGGCAGACAATTAAGACAGCCTTAGAGACAATATATTCCAGTAACGTAACCTTGCAAACGCAACCGGTGAATCTTACTACCAACGAAGTAACACAGTTTCAGGCAGCCAACAGCATGGGGGAGCCAATACATACCCCAGTCACCATAGCGAAGGAGCAACAACAGCAACCCCAGCAACAGCACATACAACAGCAGTACATACAGCATCTGCAACAACAACAGCAGCAACAACAGCAGCAGCAACAACAACATCAACAACAAACGCAGCAGCAGCAACATCAGATACCGGAGACGGGCGAGGGGCCGTGTAGTACTTCGCCGCTCGACCCCACGACGACTCCCGGTATAAACACCCACCAGACGACAGGTAGAGCAGAAGCAACTGTAGTTAAAACAAATCAGCTGATGGAAGAAACGGTAGTCATGGACATCGCAGAGGATGGCAGATTGGAAGAGGATGAGGCTACAAGAACTCCCAGGAAGCGAGCTTGCGAATCCACGTCCGAAGCAGCAGAGAAAAGATTTGCAGTAGAAGAAGAGGCCAACCGGACCGTCGCAGATATGGAGATGACAGCACCTCCCCTGATCAATGCAGCCTCCCATCAAGCATCAACCAGCCAGACGGAATCAACACATGACACGAGTAAGCCTCCAGTTATTTCTAAATCAGTAAATTATTTCAAGCCTTCCGATCCGGGCCTTATGACCTGTATGTCGAAAGTAAAGATCGTAATTTAGGCAAGCTACACCCAATGAGTATTGGAAAGCTGGTGCATACCAACATTCCGGAAGCAAAGGGGCATGTTGTAAACATTACCCCGTCAGGGAAGAATAGAATTAAAATCGAAGTAGATGACTACTCAGTAGCCAATAAGTTAGTTCAGTCGGCAGTATTTAAAAATAGAAACCTAGAAGCATATCCCCACATTTCTAGTCAAAAAGCAGGGTGTTATCCGAGGAGTAGACATGACTCTAAACGAAGCAGAGATTATGGCAGACATTGAATCCCCAGTAAAAGTAACCAGTGTTAAAAGAATAACAAAGCGCGTTGTACGAAACGACTCATTATCAATTGTGAAATTACAGACATGCATATTAACATTTGATAGTCAAAAAATACCGCAATACGTATACCTATACGGCACGAGATGTGAAGTAAGCCCATACGTCCCAGCGGTCAAACAATGTTATAAATGCTTAAGATTCAATCACATAAGTACCCAGTGTAGAAGCGGGCAACGCTGCGGTAGATGTGGAGGTCCACATTCCGTGCAACAGTGTGAATCCAATGAAATAGTATGTGTTAACTGTAAGGGTCAACACGAGACCACAGATCGGACCTGCCCAGAATATTTATTTAGAAGAAAGGTACACGAAATGGCTACATTTCACAACATGTCCCTTAAAGAAGCCGAAGGCCAACTAAAGAAAATGTCTTATGCAAACTGTGTATCGAAAGTTTCCCCCAGTCATCCCCGACAGCCACCCTATATACCATTACTACAAAGTAGAATGGAATTCCCACCACTGTATAAAAGGAATACGCCAGTAGACGAAAACGTAGATCAACAACATAGCCACTCTCTAAATCACAATTCTGCAAAAGCATTCCAGGAAGAGATACAGGAAGGTCCGACCGAAATACTGTCAAATAACAGAGAGCAACCACCTCATCCAACACAGAACATCGCGGTCACTGCGATACACAACAACAACCGTGGGATAACGGTGAACAGGCAGAAACGCAGCGTAACTCAGCAACGTAGTAGGACAAACGACTATCGACAACATTGGTATTATCCAACACAAATGTCGGCAACACCAATTGGCCACAACCCCTATACTCCTAAAGCACAAAACCTAGTGAACCCTACCCTTATGGTAAATGGGAAAAACAGGATAGTAGAAGAAATTTTCAATCTAATATAACAGTGGCGAGATACATGAAAGACAGTGGAACTGAGGACTTACAATTAGATGAAATTAGAAAATCTATTGAGACATTAGTAGAGCCTAATCTTCCTAACTTTAAACCCAACTTTAATTAAGGAAGATAGCGAATACTATATTACAGTGGAATTCACGCTCCCTCACTGCAAATCAAGAATCATTTGTGAGAACACTGAGTACACGAAACATATCGGTTGCAACTTTATCAGAGACTTGGCTGAAGATGGACAGGAATATTTCCTTCCCATCATATACCTTATACCGCAATGACCGCGAAGATGGCTGGGGAGGTGTCGCGATCCTAATCGGGAACTCAATACCTCATACAGCGATCAGCATAGATCACACCCATATAGAAGCCTTTCAAGCAATAGCAGCCAGAGTGAAGATAAACCGGCAGGAAATTACCATAGTCTCACTGTACTGTCCACCAAGGAACAACATTCCAGAGCACGAATGGCACAACCTTATGCAACAGCTGGAGCACCCGCTAATAATCTGCGGCGATTTTAATGCGCACAATACAGTATGGGGCTGCGAGATAACAGATACCAAAGGAAGGATTCTATTGGACCTAATAGAAGAACAAGAGCTATTTATCCTAAACGACGGATCGGCAACGGTACTCCCGCTGCCAGGACAACGTAAGTCTGCTATAGACCTTACCCTCTGTTCATCTTCACTTTCCTCGGAGTTCAGCTGGCGAGTTCTTTCATGCACATTGGGTTCCAACCATTTTCCCATAGAGATATCGGCCATAAACCCAACTAACCTTCCGCCATACAAACCTTGCTCCAAATGGAACTTAAATAAAGCGGATTGGAGCAGATACAAGGAAATCATGGAAAAGGAAACTAATGATATTCCAAGCTCTCTCCCAGAAATAGAGAAATATAACACTTTCATTAATTGCATCAATAAAGCTGCCCATCTCGCCATCCCGCAAAAGAAAGCTGTAAATCACCCAAGAGGAATAATAGTTTCCATGGTGGAACCCTGAATGTGGAAGGATGATAGCAAAGCGAAAACTGGCGTTGAAATATTATAAGCAGTCTCCAACCTGGGAAAATTTTATTGGTTACAAAAAGGTCGACGCTGCTGTAAAACGGACATTAAAACACCAGAAAAAGGAAAGTTGGAAAAATTACTGTTCCAAAATCTCAAAAGAAACGCCACTATCAAAAGTATGGGCAACCATAAACAAATTTAAAAAGAAACAATTCCGACACACTCCCTATATTGCTGGACCGAAGAATTTGCAGATATTATTGCTCCACCCTCGGTAGCATCGCTCCAGCGCCACTACAAGAGCCTTTCACTGGAGCGCTTCCTCCATGCTTCCTGCTACCCTTCAAAGCAAACGAATTAGAAATTGCCCTCAAAAATCAACAAATACAGCACCAGGGTACGACGGAATCCACTATAGTATGATTGCAAATTTGCCATGTAATGCGAAACAACCTGCTCCTCCAGCTCTTTAACACAATTGGGATGTCAGGAAATATTCCCGAAGATTGGACTACGCATATTATTGTACCTATTTTAAAGCCGGGGAAAAACCCCAATGAGGCTACGTCATATCGTCCTATAACTCTAACATCCTGTATCGCCAAAACGTTTGAACACATAGTAAAACAACGACTAGAATGGTGGCTGGAACACAATAATCTGCTACCTAAGACTCAATTTGGTTTCCGTAAGGGATATTGCACATTAGATAACCTTACCCTACTAACCACAGACATAGAAAAGGCTTTCACAGGAAAAGGATATTTAACAGCTATATTCCTAGATATATCAGGTGCGTACGATAATGTAACCCCAACAATACTGCTCAAAGCTGCAGGAAATTGGGAATTCCCACATTTTACTGTCAAAGTATCTACAACATGCTCCGTCAACGCACGATATTTATACGAAAACAAGATAATACCCTTTTCGGGCCTAGGAAACAAACTAAAGGGATACCTCAAGGATCTATTCTCAGCCCGCTGTTATACGCCATATACACCGCTTATCTTGAAAAAATCTTTGGCATTCACATTAAAATAGTGCAATATGCCGACGATATATGCATTTACACCATGTCGCCTTCGCTGCAATTAACGTTTCGTTGGTTAAATGAGGCGGCAACAGCGTTATCCAACTGGATATCCGAACACGGACTTAAGCTCTCACTAGCCAAATCGTCAGTGGTGGTATTCACAAAGAAACGGTATGCTCCCGAGGAACCAGTCATTCGCCTGGGACCGTATACCTTCCACATTGAAGCTTCAGCCAAAATACTCGGTCTTTATTTGGACAGCAAATTAACATGGAGCCGTCACATAAATTACATTCTAATGAAAGTGGGGAAAGCACTAAACATAATGCGATCTATCACTCGAACGTGGTGGGGAGCAGATCCCACAACTTTACTGACCTTATATCGCTCCCTAATACGCCCAGTACTAGACTATGGAAGTATTTTATTTGGGAATGCACCAAAATATGTTCTAGAAAAACTGGATAGAGTACAATTCAGAGCTATAAGATTATGTATAGGAACAATGATGTCAAGCCCGACAAACGCACTTCTGGTAGAAGCAAAAGAAATGCCCTCCACCTTCGCCGAGAATTCCTTACAAGCAAATACCTTATCCGTACAAGTGCTCTAAAGGAACATCCAGTACAAAAGAAGCTGTCACAAGTGTACAGTGGAAATAAAGATAATGGTCCATCTTTAGTGAGGAGAATGCCCCTATTAGCAGAAGGACATAAGGAATATGAAAAGATCAGACCACTGATACTAAAAAGCCGCATCATCCCAGGCTTCCTAAATCCATACGAGTTTATGTTTATAAAACTTCATATATACTACTTGCCAGAATATATCATCCGGAATAAAAACATTAATACAGCACTTTCACACTTCCTAAAAGTAACCTGGCCTAATTACACCCACATATATACTGATGGATCTAAAACCATGGAAGGAGTTGGATACGGCTATTATTGTCCTTCCACCAATGACTACGGACAAACAGCATTACCTGCAGAGACGTCAATATTCACAGCAGAAACCCTAGCAATCTGCGCAGCAATCAAGTATGGGTTAGACAAACAATTTTCTAGAATCCTAATACTCACTGACGCCAAGAGTGTGCTCCAAAAACTACAAAACCCAGTACGCAATACGAAGATGCACCAGTACCTATATGAAATTATCAAACTCGTCTCAGAAGCATATTCAACAAGTATACAAGTCCATTTCCTTTGGATCAAAGGTCACACAGGAATACTGTACAACGAAGCCGTCGATCAGCTGGCGAAACAGAGTATTAATGAGGGGAACTTCTTAGGCATTCAGTTACCTTGGACCGATTTTATACAACTCGTTACCAGGAAGGCATCCTGTAAGTGGAATGAAGACTGGGGCCCAGACACAGCTACTAAAAGGGAAACATTATGCAGCAGTTCAACCAACAATACCAAGGACACCGTGGTTTAAAAATTTCAATATAGCAAGAAGACACATAACAACAATCATTAGAATGAGATTAGGACACGGGTGCTATCCACAACATTTATGCCGCCTCCGAATAATTAACTCCCCGACATGCACTTTTGATCAAGAGACCTCAGATCTTAACCACATCATACTTTCATGTTCGCAATACCAAGCTCAACGTAAGCGACTATACAAACAATTACAAAAGCTATCCGTTAGTTTCCCAGCAAACCTAATTACCATTCTACAATCAAAAAATATACAGGTCTACAATGCAATCAATCCGCTTCTTACAAGACACAAACATAAAGATCTAAAGCCCATAAAATGTAATGTATAAGAAATTTGTTACCTCAATGATGTCCTGTAAAGTTACCTTTGTAATGTAGCTATTATAATGTTATCGCACTATTGTTACAATGTTTTTATTGCAATGTTATTATAAAGGTCTTATTACCATTTGCCATAGTAAAATTGTTATTGTGATATAGTTAATGTAAACTGTTGTAGTTGCAAGATGGCTAAATGGTCGCAGACCAAAGGCCAATAAATAAAATTAAAAAAAAAAAAAAAGGACATCAACATGGATAACACCATCTGCGTCCCAGAACACTGTTGCCATGATTATTCCAGCTGAGGGTTGTGTTCTTAATTTCTTTTTCTGGGACGAGTCGTTGTGTCGATATTCCATAGACTGGCATTTCGTCTCCGGGTTGTAATGGTGTACCCATGTTCCGTCTCCTGTCACAATTGAATGGAGAAAGGCATCACCTTCATTCTCGTAACGCGAGAGGAGTTCCTGACAAATTTCAACTTTGTTCGCTTTCATTTCAGGCGTCAGCATCCGAGGTACCCATCGTGCACAGATCTTCCGATAGCCAAGCAAAGCAATAATGTGACCCACACGTTCTTGTAAAATACCGATTATGCTTGCAGTTTCTCTCTGAGTGATACGACGATCGTCCTGAATCAGTCTGTCAACTTTTTGCTTGTGAAACTCTGTTGCTGTTGTCACAGGACATCCAACTCTTTGTTTGTCACGCAAGACAGGTGTTCCCACCTCAACATCTTTAAAATCACCCAGCGACGCACAGTACTCACATCGACAAAATTACCATAAACAGATTGCATTCTTTGAGAAATCTCCTTTGGATGACACCTTCTGCTGTCAAGAATTCAATGACTGGACGTTGCTTAAATCGCATTGACCGACCGTCTGCGCAGGGTTCCATACTTTACACTGTAACACTACAACCGTTCAATGCTAAAGCCTCCCGCCAACTGGAGCTGTAGAGGAGAGCCTACAAAACAATCCAGAACCTGCCGCGTACCAGTGCTGCCATCTCTTGAGTAGTTATAAAGGTGGAGGCATTATTTATCATTCAATCCTCGTATTTTTTATTATCTTTGTAATAAAGCGGGAGGCGGCTGCACAAAGCACCACCTCATCGAGTTGACGACCGAAATTCCAGGATTAATTAAAACTAGATTTGCAAATTAATATGCCCTGATGTGCCAAGTCATAGCTTGGTGTAAAACACCTACAAATCCCATTTTAGTGGTTGGCCACTGTTATTTTCATTCATTTGGGTGCAGAAAAAAACAATGATAAACCTAGGAATCAACCTCTAAAATCGGGCCTGCAGGTGGTTTCAACCAAAAGGCGACTTGGCAGACTAGTTGCATTTTAATATGCTGATCGAGTTACTTCTAATCGTGGAATTTCAGCAGTCAACTAAATGAGGTGATGGTCTGTGCAACCGCCTCCCGGTTTATAATATGTTTGTTGTTTTATGTATTATCAATTCTTGTTTTTGTTGATAGTGTATCCTTTTTACGAAACTTTGCTTTTTCGTAGGATAGGATAGTCGACAGCGTATAGAGGTCATACAACAGTTCCCATTCTGATATTAGATAGACTCTCATAATAGGTGGGTAGCGAATTTTTTTTTTTTTTTTTTTTTTTTTTTTTTTTTTTTTTTTGCTTAAAAGTGGGTCGTGTACCAATAAAGATTGGGAACCACTATTCTGGGATATACGAGAATATTCTAGAATGTTTCAGACTATTCTGGACCATCAAAGGGACTTCCTGTTTTGTAACATTCAAAACGTTCGTGAAAGAGAAGTCCAGAATCTTCTCGAATGTCCCAACATCCTGTTGTGATGGGAATACGTGCCAGTCATAAGGCTATATACAGGCATTGGCGAAACGCATGCATCAGTGTACCTTTGGTAATCGGTCAAGGAAAAATAAAAGTGATAGAAAATAAAATAAATTCAGTTAAAATTTTCAAACTTAATAAGTGAAAGTGAATTACTTAATGTCACAGTTAGTGTTGTAAAAAAACAGTTTTTTTTCTAACTTGAAAAAAAAAAAACATGAAAAAAACATGAAAAAAAACTATGACAAAAAACACGTTTTTTTCTGGGACACGTTTTTTCTGGGACACGTTTTTTTCCATAACTACTAAATCTCAAATTTGTAAGGCATTTGTAGTTTAATATGACTGTTTTAGAGTTATACCAAGTACTTATTTTAATTTTTAAATCTAGCATACTATATTTTTCTGGTTCAGTAGGGAAAAAAAAATTCAAAAATATTGGCAATATTGACTGAAGTTTTCTTTTACGAACGGGGACTTCCCGATGGGTTTGGTTGGGCGAGAAGGAATCCCCGTTCCCCGTTGTTTGGATTGATACTCGCTATTTGAACTAGTGCAACCAACCCTACGAATTAGGAATCAGGAATTTTAAATTTATCTACGTTTTTTGCCTCTTTTTATTACTTGTGCTTTCCTTATATTCGTATACTTGTTAGACTCTCAGCGTATAGTGATAACTGAGTCATTAAATTGTCAGTAATTGTGAATCGTTTCCTTGCAACAGTTGGCGTAAATCAACGATTGAAAAGAAATAAAGCTCCTATTTTGTATGATAATAGATTTAAATTCAAACTAAAAAGACCGTAATACAGAATTATCAGCGCAGTCTTAAAGCACAGTGTGTACTTAGCTCCCAATTTAAATTTCAATCTCAAAATCTTTTGCGTACAATACAAGAACAACCAGTAAAAGAAAATGTAACTATTTCTGAAGTTATGGATCTAGAGGAGCCAGAAGAAGAAACAGAAAATTTCCACACCGACCGAACTAGTGTTGGTAGTGCTGATACTAGTGAATGTGGTACTGACATAGAGGATTAATAAAATTATGTTACCTATTTAAATACATTTATGAATCATTATGTAAGACATTATAATGATTCAGTAAGATTTAAAACAGACATGAAAAATGTAAGTTCAGTAAATAAAACTATGATTTATCGAGTTAATTGTTTTCTGAAAAAAAAAAAAAAAATTAGAAAAAAAGCCAGGGTGCTAATTTTTTTTCCTTTTTTTCACAAAGCTGAAAAAAATTTTTTTTTCAATTTGCAACACTAATCACAGTGTATTATGTGAAATTTTAGTGTCTTATGATATATGAATATTTAATAAGATACCGGAACGTCAAGTAGGTGGAGATCTGGCCACTGATGAATTAAAAACAGAAATAATAGCGAAGAAATTAAACTGATGGGAAGTAAGAAACACGTTTAGCTTCACATCAGAAGAGAAAACGGATGAACAACGAGAAGAAATTAGAGGAGAGGATCGAGGGACACAAGCAGACATGGAGAAACTGCTGAAGAATAAGATTATTAAATGAATTAAGTTTAATTACAGTGAGAAGTGTGAATCAGAAGAAGTGGAACTTATAGTTTGGCAGGAGAGGCATTTCTTTTATGAACCGATCCCACTAGAAACAAATACGTTGTCATTGCCAAAATAAATCAAGTGTGTTAGTTCTGCGGTGCCAAGATATTGAAATTAGCGTAACACCAGGAGTGCAAACATTCATTTGGCCTTATTGAAAGGGCTTCCACTAGAATTTCATTACGTGATGGAGAAACTCCCGAGCGATGATTACCCGGCAATAGTAAAACATAATTTGCTACTCCAGAAACTTAAAAAACGTGATTTCGATGTTAGTTAGATAATCTAAGCCATTTGCACTCTTCAATACGAAATAATTTAAGTGTTTCGACGAAATTTTGTGTGCAGTAGGAATTGTATTCTGGTATTAGGCGTATGTTTCTCATGCTGGTATATTAAACAATAAATAATAGCTATCATAACAGGTCAGTGTGTCACTACTACACAGCATTTTGAAATAAAATGTTTAAAGTTCATATTTACTTATATTCAAGTTAATTCAAGTACAGGATACGAGCTGAACGTAAGTGATGGTAGCTACGTGTGATTTAGTCGTCTAGTGTACATTAAATCGATTTTCTACTTTTTGAGACAGCTACGAATTACTCCTACAATATGTTGGACATAGTAGAACATACTGCTGTCTGAGTAGAGAGGAATCATAGCAGTATCTATTAATAAGGGACCGATGTGTCAGTATTTCGGATTATTCGCGTACTTCACAGAAAACTCAATTGTGAGAAGGGAATATAGCCCATCATATCATAATCATTTTTAGCCCTTAAGACTCCTTCGCACTAAAAAAGCAATCGAAAATACCACCTGAAAAATTCGTGTAATGAATCCTTACTATCACCTCAAAAAGGAGAAAAATGATTTTTAATTAATTGTTTGTTTTAATTTAATTGCAACGGATGAGGCGCCTCGCATTGAATGATTTGTTTTGTTAGACTGACGTGTGATGTTGGCGGGCGCCGCGAGCCGCAGCAGGGCGACGTCGTGGCTGTAGAGCACGCTGTCGTAGTGGGGGTGGGGCTGGGCCTCCGCCACTGCGACCTGCTGCGTGGGGTCCGCACACATGCCCGCCTCGCAGTCAGGCTCCGTCCGCGCGTCCAGCTCGCCCAGCCGCACCGCCGCGCTGCGCTCACAACACAACCACTCCATCAGCTTAGGCTTAGGCAAAAAACCTACTAAACATTTAACTGTAATTTAATTAAAGATACTAAACAAAAAAAAGTTAGAAAAAATAGTTCACATAAATTCCTACTGTATGAGGCTGAAGACAGCATAAGTCTATAAATCATACTTTGTAAAATCCATAGATACTTCAAAATGCGATATTTCCAGGGTAATACGATATAACAACAACGACGTCAGAGAGAGCGGCATTCCTTTAGGATTAAGTTAATGATCGGTTTGTGACAGTTAGTGGTCCTCAGGCTTAGAAAGGTTGAGAAACATTGATTTAAAGAGTTACAGTTTCGGGAATAGTTTAGCGCCACAGTCGATAATAATATTGGCATTCGCTTGTATTATGGTAATTGTACTCACAGCTGCAGACCGCCGGGCAGGCCGGTGACGCAGTGCGCCGCGGTGATGACGTACAGGCTGCTGATGAGGGCGCCCCCGCACCGGAACACCACCTCCTGGCTGCCGTCCGACACTGCACCAAACAAACAAAATTCTTTCAGAACCACTACAACAGAGCGCTGCTACAGATCAGCTACAGTAAACAATCACTTGGTCCGTTTTCTTAGAACGTCAGTCACCTGTGTGTCACTCATTAATTTTATATGAATTTGTTATATGTTATCAAAACAATCATTCCTTGGCAGCAAAAATAAAAAACCAGTCTCATATCTACTATATAATTTCGTAAGGTCACCCACTCATCTCGATAGCTATTGACTGGAGAACGGTGTCACGAGTCAGCCTTCGCTCACAAAACAGCGACCAGTGATACCATTAGAAGGAATTCGTGGTTATGTCTACAGGTTAGTAACTAAGCAACTGCTAACAAACTAATTGGCATAATACATTCATTAAGTTTGCTTTTCATAGCGTTTCATCTTATATATATAAAAAAATAGACGTGTTTTTTCCTATATTTCACTTTTCAGCTACCACTACCTAGCACAGGTCACTGATTTTTGTGGGTGGAAGTAGCATGGAGTTTCCTGTCGTGCACAACGTTGGCCGAATGCCGATAGCTGTGGGGATGTGGGAGATATAATGATTAAAGTTGGTCAGTGCAGGGCGTTTTCATATTTCGACCAAAAATTCGTACCTCCGTATACTTCTCTTTCCTGCCACAACTACATACCATAGACCTTTGGTGTTTGTGTGTGGTAGTAGAATCGTCTTTCCTGTCGTGAACTTTGGTTGTTAGATGTCGGTAGCTATGGGGGTGTGGGAGATATGGGGGTTGAAAGTGGTCGACCTGTGGCAATTTCATACTTCTGCCAAAGACAAAAGTGTCATGGTGTATCACTTTTCAGCGAGAACTATAGATCACAGATAACTGGCGTTTGTGTGTAGTAGTAGCACAGAGTCACATTTCGATCACAACAGTGGCCGAATTTCAGAAACTATGGTACTGTGGTAGAGATGGTGGTTGCAAGTGGCCGACCAAGGATATTTTCGTATTTCGACTGTCTCTGCATTTGTCACTTTTCTGCCACAACTACATAGCATAGAGCATTGGTGTTTGTGTTTGGTAGTAGAATCGTATCTCATGTAGTGCACTATGGTTGTTAGATGTCGGTAGATATGGGGGTGTGGGAGAAATGGGGGTTGAAAGTAGTCGACCTGTGGCAATTTCATACTTCTGCCAAAGACAAAAGTGTCATGGTGTATCACTTCTCAGCGAGAACTATAGATTACAGATAACTGGCGTTTGTGTGTAGTAGTAGCACAGAGTCACCTTTCGATCACAACAGTGGCCGAATTTCAGAAACTGTGGTATTGTGGTAGATATGGTGGTTGTAAGTGACCGACCAAGGATATTTTCGTATTTCGACTGTCTCCGCATATGTCACTTTTCTGCCACAACTACATAGCATAGAGGATTGATGTTTGTGTTTGGTAGTAGAATCGTATGTCATGTAGTTCACTATGGTTGTTAGATGTCGGTAGCTATGGGGGTGTGGGAGAAATGGGGGTTGAAAGTAGTCGACCTGTGGCAATTTCATACTTCTGCCAAAGACAAAAGTGTCATGGTGTATCACTTTTCAGCGAAAACTATAGATCACAGATAACTGGCGTTTGTGTGTAGTAGTAGCACAGAGTCACCTTTCGATCACAACAGTGGCCGAATTTCAGAAACTGTGGTACTGTGGTAGATATGGTGGTTGTAAGTGGCCGACCAAGGATATTTTCGTATTTCGACTGTCTCCGCATATGTCACTTTTCTGCCACAACTACATAGCATAGAGCATTGGTGTTTGTGTTTGGTAGTAGAATCGTATGTCATGTAGTTCACTATGGTTGTTAGATGTCGGTATCTATGGGGGTGTGGGAGAAAAGGGAGTTGAAAGTAGTCGACCTGTGGCAATTTCATACATCTGCCAAAGACAAAAGTGTCATGGTGTATCACTTTTCAGCGAAAACTATAGATCACAGATAACTGGCGTTTGTGTGTAGTAGTAGCACAGAGTCACCTTTCGATCACAACAGTGGCCGAATTTCAAAAACTGTGGTACTGTGGTAGATATGGTGGTTGTAAGTGGCCGACCAAGGATATTTTCGTATTTCGACTGTCTCCGCATATGTCACTTTTCTGCCACAACTACATAGCATAGAGCATTGGTGTTTGTGTTTGGTAGTAGAATCGTATCTCATGTAGTGCACTATGGTTGTTAGATGTCGGTAGCTATGGGGGTGTGGGAGCTATGGCGGTTGAAAGTGGTCGACCTGCGGCAATTTCATATTTCTGCCAAAGACGCATGTGTCACGGTGTGTCACTATCAATCGCAGATCACTGGCGTTTGTGTGTGGTAGTAACACAGAGTCTCCCATCGATCACAACGTTGGCCGAAATTCGGTAACTGTGGGAGTGTGTGAGATATGGTGTTTGAAATTGGTCGATCATGAATATTTTCGTATTTCATCCAAAGACTTGTGTGTATCCGTAAATTTTACTTTGCTGCCGGTACTACATAGCGCAGAAGACTGGTATTTGTGTGTGGTATTAGTATCGAGTCTCCCATCGTGCACTATGGTGGTTAGATGTATATAGCTGTCAATATGAATTCTTTACAATCACGAACAGAGTCGTGGGTACCATGTAGTATTTAAAAAAAAAAAAAAAAAAATTTTGCTGCTGGAAAAACGTGGACCTGCTTTTCTGTAGCATGTTACTAATTAAAGCAACTTAAAAAAACTTTTAAAAACTTAAATTACTCATAGTCTGCTGCAACCACGAATGCCAATTGTCATTTCGGCTTAAGATAAACTTCAATTTAATTACAACTTTCACTAATGCAGTTGCTTGATCAAATTTTATGTATTACGGTTTATTTGCTTTTTAGGCATTTTGCTGACCATTTTCGTTATTGGTCTTTATTCATGTTCGCTGTGTGTGAGTTATAAGGTTATTTTAAGTAGACATCAGACCAAATGTGTCACCGAATCGACTATTCTGGCAATTTATTTCTTCGGAGTTGCTCCGGAGTTGCTCAACTGTTTCATAATATGAAATGTGTATTAAGTTCTCTGGCAGAAACAGATACTATGACCAATGTTTACATTATGAGTATTTGCCCAGTCTCAATAATAAACAACGTGATGCTTTCGAAGCAAAATAATTTTTTTTACATTTTGCGGTTTGAACTTTAAGGGTCCAGTTCGTATTTAAGTAAGTTCGGGATAACGCTTCTGAGTTCTTCAAGGTCAAGAGATTTTATTCATCCTAAGGTTGAAACACAGGACAAGCTTATATTTGACCAGATCATATCAACCTGTTATAATCTTTCATCGTAAAAATTGAAACTATTCTAAACCCGTGACGATACGCAAAAAACAGTCACGTCATATCAACCACTTAGCTATGTAGCACCGAGCGTAGTGGTGTAGCACTTAGCGTTCTGGCCTCGCTTTCGGGAGGACGGCGGTTCGAATCCCCGTCCGGGCATCCAGATTTGGGTTTTCCATGGTTTCCCAAATCATTCCAGGCAAATGCCGGGATGCTTCCTTCAAAAGGCCATGGCCGAATGGCTTCCTGTTCCTTGCCCAAGGTCGTTTTCCGCCTTTAATGACGTCGACGATGCTTAAGGCCATAAGCACAAAGTAAAAAAAATAATTCTAACTTTAAAGAACATAAAACTATACAGGCTCCTGTGACTTTGTTGCCAGAAACAGAATAACAATCTAAGAAAATCCAGCCAGTAGTGACGCTGATAGAAAGACTCAAATTTATGTAAAACCGACATTTTGCCTTCATCTCTGAATGTGAACAGATTTGTATATAGACCTAAGTAAAAATGTTAAAGTGTATGAAGAGTATGTTGTATGACTGCATTGCAACTTGCCAAATAACAAATTGTATATAAAAAACTATTGATGACATGAAACCCAAGCAGCAAATTTTAGTTTGTGTACATGTCTTCAAAATTAATTAACGGATTTTAACTAAACTTTACACTGGTAGATTAAGCAATCGGTCAGCAGTTTTCTATGCTACAGAGATCAAAACTGATTATTTTTTTTAATTTACTGTCTGTACACGGATCGCACAAATGCTAAAGAATCAATTTCAACAAAACTGAACATACTCATAGCTTATGTCATCGGGTAACATCGGTATACTGATTGGTATCGTAGTTTTAGGTGATACAAAGACCAAAACCACAATTTTTGTATATTGCCTGTCTGTGTACGTATCAAGCAGAAATTACCAGACATTTTAATGAACCTTACTGGCACTATACTTTTTTCCCCATAAGTTATATGGCCACCAACAAAACCACCAGAAGACCCACGTACCTCAAAACAGTGCATAGGTTTAAGTAAAATTAAGCGCATTGATAGTTTATGTACACACTAATAATTTCGAATAGAAATCATCAAAAATCGGTACAAGTAAATAAAAACGTTGTGGTTGTTTCGTGTATAGTGGTAATAAGCCACTCATTTCAGTGACCAGGCCCACACGAAAGTTACGATTACAATTTATGCATGATTCTCAGTAACGAAATGAAAACTAGAGCACGTTTCAAATCTACCTTTATGTCTTGCAACATTGACTATAGAGACGATTACTTTTAAAATCATGTTCAAAGTACTTCTAGTCTCAGTAGAGGATTCTTGCGTTTAACAACCTGGCAAGCAACTTCGTACCACATAGTTTGACGAGCATATACGCTTCGTAGTTTCCTCTCATCTACTTAAACATGAAGTTCGGTGTAAGTAAGTTAACAGAAAATAAAATTCCTGTATTACACTTATCCTTTAAATATGATTAAAGTAAAATAAGAAGATTGTACGAATTTCTCTTCGCAAAGAAATTAAACCAAAATGCAACAGCTTAGGGATCGTGCATAATCCACGTAGCTCCATTTTGGTCTCCTATGAACCCTCCCTGCCCCCCCACGTAGCCCTACGTGGCTTTTTCCTCTACCCCACCCCCCCCCCTCTTTCCACGTAGCACGTAGCTTTTACTCCTTTTGATTCCAGAAGACATTTTGTACTGTTTTCTCTTATCAGACTATTATAAATTACATAAGGAGATAATTAACTGAGGGAAATAAATATTCACATGCTGTTGTGAGTTCTGTTCCTCATTTTAACTGTGAAAAATGTTATGAAAGGAAAGCTACGTGGTCTGGCTAGGAACCCCCTCTCCCCCCACGTAGCCCAGCGTAGCCTTCCAGCCATCCCCTCCTCCCCCTGGACCGAGCCTCGAAGTTTGTGCACGGTCCCTTAGTACGATTTTCGGCTAGGTGGAGAAATTTGTGCAGTCCCCAGAATAATTCTATTCACAAGAAAACCTCAGACCAAATTATTAAAAATAGTGGCCATTGCTATTATACTCCTTTCACCTACATTACGAAATCAGTTCTACTTTCTGGTAGGTTAATATATGTGTCTATAATATAACACATTAAAAATTTCCAGTGAGTTACTGCCTTTACGCGTTTTTAATGTATAATAAATACCTTTGTACATTTACTTGATGTCAGAGTTCCGAAATACCGCCGAAATCATATCTTTAGTGGCTTAACTTAAACCTAGCGGGGTTCAGGGGACTTACATTTAAAAAAAAAAATAGAACCACGGAGCATCCTAAAACACTTTGTGTGAACAAAGGCTGGTGCTTTTAATTACTACAATGTGTTCTTAATTTCCTCAGAATTGTACACAAATCAATAACTAAGACTATGTTAAAAATAAATTACTTTTTAATTTCTTTACTTTTCAACTTACCTTAGTAAAAGCTTCATTTTACAAAGAAGCTGTCGATTTTTTTTAATGACCTGTACTATTGTCAACAAGCGTTATACTTTGTGGATATTAATCCCACTGTTGTCACTATATATTGTTTAGAATTATTGTCTCATACAAAAACAACAAAGTATTGTATGTTCAATGTACGTATACTTCAATGTCTTCTTCACAAAGTCTATTAATTTCATACGTATTTCTTAGAACATAATATTTTTGTGACTGACATACCCTCTACATCTGTACAGAATTTCTCCATGAGTAGATGGGAAAACATAAAATACATAGAAATTAAACCAAACAAACAAAATCTGAGCTGTCTTAAAAATGAAAACTTAGGAGGAATTCACACAAGCCATACATCTATTATCTTGGTTCTACGGGTGGAGCCGCGTCGATTTATTAAAACCTAACGTTTCTGCAATCGTGCTGTGGCCTTCAAGCTTTACATATTTGACGTTCCCTTATACTGTCCATAATCATAGACAATATCGAGCACCCGCTGGTAAGTTCGAATGCAAATCGTCTATGTAGAATCACTTTATGTAACCGTTCTTCATGATTCACTTTATTAGTTTGGAAAATCAGTAAATGTTCAGTTAATTGCGAATAGCACGAAGGCACTACACACTTAACAGCGATCACTGACGTGAGACGTTTTCAATCCAGCGTCAAAATATGACAAAAATTTCAAGAAAATATTAGAATTCTTACCCTCTACCAATAACAGTAAATCCTTATGACAACCTAAAAATGCAAGAAATGCGTTACTGCCCGGCAATGACCGGATAAATTTTGGACTCCTATCTAAATTCGTTTATGAAAGTTTTTAGGGCGAAATAAATTACTTATCTTTTAAACTATCTCTCTAATCTCAGGATACGTTATTCGATTGTTAAAACGAACCAATGAGCAGTCAATAGATGTTCCGTTTGCAGCAGCTCGGGGCAACTTTCCTGCTAATTGTTGATTAGATTCCCATATTTACGTGTAAAATAAAATCAGTTATGTAAGCATCTCATATTTTAAATATAACTAGATGCTAACGTAATTGGATGTGTTACTAAAACAAACCTGTGATTTATTTCACTAAGAGATTTTAGTAGAGTTCTGTTAAAAGGGTTTGGTTATTTATTCATAACAGAATTGAATACAGTAACCAGTGTGAGTATTTAATGCTCAGCGAATAGTGCGTGGACAAACATCCGGTAAAATGTAAGTAGCCTATTCTTTTCCTGGTCTGTGAAAACTAATGGTCTTACCATAAGTATCGGCAGTACTATCATAACCGTGGCGCCGTAATTTGATGATGAATTCGTATGTATCTCCACGAGACAAATCGAAAGTAAAGAGTAAATTTTTTTGATATCTCGCTTGGTTCTTGAGATATCTAATGTCAAAAATCAGTTGTATTTATAATTTGTTGTGCTTTTGGTGACTTTTTTACGATCCAGGACGTATTTCAACCTAACTACAACCACTAAGAAGAAAACAAAACACCTATTTGTGCATGTCCAATGTGTAGTTCCTTGTGGCGGCGTTGGTGAACATTTTTTCTGGTCCAGGCTGCATCTCAACTCAACTACTTCAATATTAAGATATACTATATCCATATCTAAGCGAGATATATATGTAAAAAATTATTTTAATTTTTCTCGCAGAATTACATATGAATTCTTCGTTAAAATTGGACATGGCGATTTTTTTTTATTTTTTTTATTTTTATTTGATTTTTTTTGTCAAGGCCGCATTTTGTTGAGTCGACGATAACCGTGGCGCCGTAATTTGATGATAGATTCTTATGTAACTCGACCAGACTAATCGAAAGTGAGGAATTACATTTTTTTGATATCTCGCTTAATTCTCGAGATATACTGTCACAAAAGTGTGGTGGTTAGGTCGACATGCGGCCTACCAAAAGAAAAATTTCGCCAACGCCAAATTTGAGGACTGCACCACTTTAGGAACCTTCTCGAAACTGGTACTAACCTGTTTAAATTTACATCAGTCGCTTCGTCAACATGTCCTCTTCACGTTTTGCGTTCATACATTGCGGAAAAATCGCTAGAAGTTTAATTAAAAATACCGAAATATGAAAAGCTGAGCAACTGCGAAATGCTATCAGCACTGCAAAAATAACATAAAAATTATAGGGTACCTAAACAATTTCGTTTTGCCATAGAAACCGTGGTTAGGTTGAAATACGGCCTGGACCAAGTGAAAAAAAATATTGGGAAATTTTCACTATGCGGCATCCATCACGGAAATGGCGTATTTGTTTACAATGGAAGCAATCGATTATCTCTGGTTGCTTGTTGCTATGTAAGAGGTGGGCATCACCTTATTATAACTCGGATAAATATTGTCTATTTGTCAGTTTTCTGTAACTTTTCACAACGGCAAGAAAACATTACAACAAAGGATTAAATCAACATTTTTAGATACTGTCACTGATTCTTCCAACGTTGGCGGCATGTAAAGCTGTGCGTCATGTTATATTTCGGCATTTTTAATTAAATTCCCGGTAACTTTTCCGCAAAGTATGAACGCAAAACGTGAAGAGGACATGTTGACGAAGCGACTGATGTAAATTTCAACAGGTTAGTACCAGTTTCGAGAAGGTTCCTCAAGTGGTGCAGTATCCCCATAGATGGATTCTTCTGGAAGTCTACGATACAAATCGAAAGTAAAGAATAATCTTTTTAAAAAAATCTTGCTTATCTCACAAGATATCATATCGCCAAATTCATGTAGTTAAGTTGAATGGAACCTGGACCAGAAAAAAATTCGCGAAAGCTACATAGAACCACAAGCTAAACATACATAATAGGCGTTTATTATCTATGTAGTGGTTGTGATTAGGTTGAAATGCGGCCTGGTCCAGAAGAAAAATTCCACCAAAGGACAACGAACTACACCTGTAACCGATTTATACCATTCGATATCTCGAGAACTAAGCGAGATATCAACAAATTTTATTCTTTATTTTCGAATTGTCTCGTCGAGCTACATAAGAAACCATCATCACGGTTACCATAGAATCCCCGAAATATCGTATCAATAAGCTGTGTTAACCTCCACGGGTGTGTAAACCACGTCAAAACTGTTACGTCGGGCTGAAAATATGGTTAGCACATTCTCTAGCCATTATTATTCAAGAAAATAGGAAAGAGAGAAGTAATATTTTGCAAATCTTCGGGTTACTTGCGTTATTAGGGGGAGGTTCCGGCGAAATCAGAGGGGTGGAGGAGGGGAGGGGGACCGACGTCAACTTTTTATTAAGACTTCTGCCCTTTAAAGAACAGTAGAGCTAAAAAAATCTCCAAAATTACGAGGATAGGGGGGTAGGGAGTTCCCTACGAGATCTCACCATGCGGGGGAGGGGAGGGGGAGAGGTCCAGATTTACGAAAAAAACAGTCACGTAATGGAGTCCCCCTTAGCCAATGTCCAGCAACCATCATTATCGGGAATGTCATCTTGCACATGGACACGTACGGATTTTCAAGGAGCTATATTAGTGGAGGTTGCGGTCAGGATGAAATATTGCTTACACTAGAATGACGACTAACATTCCACGGTGTGTAGTATGTTGTCTGATGCCATTCCGAATTCTAACTAACGTGACGTCAGAATCGGCTCTAGACGTATATTGCCGCCAAGTCAGTAATGGAAGTAACCGTATCTTTCGGTGCGCATTACACCTTTGTTACCTGTTTTCCGGCTTAAGGTACACTTTTCCTTGGAGAGTAAAAGTTAAGGAAGCAGTTAATCATATTTTCAATGACATAGAAAAAAAAATTGTACTGGAATTACTTTGAACAGTAACCACGTCCACGTTAACAGTTGGTACTTAAGTTAAAATGCTGTCTGGACCACTAGTGAAAGTCAGGCTGAAGCCACACAATCACTAGAGCGACGCCCACCATAACTCTGCATGCATCGAAAGAAGGAAGAATCAATTTTGTCTCTACATTACACAATCATTGATTCTAATCGCCTTCTTAATCGTCTTAACATGCAAACTAAAAAGCGCTTCGTATATCGATACAGTTAACCGTTAGTTGCAAGTGTTGGATAGATTAAACAGCCATGAATTTTATCAATATGCAAACTGGTGCAGATTTTTCATTGGTGGTACTGTCCTACTGTTACATATCAAGAATTTGTTTTTTATTTTTGTGGTGACTTTTTTCCACATATGGAGGATGTAATATGAATCATAGTCCACAGCTTCCACTAATGTTACTACCTGAAAATCTCAGATTCTACTGATAGCGATAATTTTCAATTACCTTGCGTAACCGAAAATGCAGCTATCACAATTCATCACAGATCAAACACACTCAGCTTCCATGTTTTTTTGTTTGTAATGTGTTAAAAGAACAAAAAATATCACAAAATTAACGTCCTGAAAAATCTGATAGTTTGACATATGTTACATTAAAAGAGCACAGAAAATATCTCTGAAAACTGTGGAAACACATTGATGCGTCTGGAAATACCTGAGTTACGAAACCTAACAGGAAAATATCGATATTTCTGCAAGTATTTACATTTATTTGGGAGGTATTTAAAAAAATTTTGTGCTGATGGTTCGATAAAATGATATCTGGTTTCTAAATCGGTAAAAACCGAAAATGAGAAATAGTTAAATTTTTTAAATAGGTTTATAAATAAATGCCATTAACGTTTAAATTATTTTTAGCCTCAATATAATAGAAAAAATTAGGAGTTCTGTCCCCCTATTAACAAATAATACATATTTTCCATAGGACGAAAGAGCTGATTCGCGTATTCTTAAATTATTAATACGCAGTGTGAATTTATTGGTGAATTTTAATTTGACTTATTTTGTGAGTTTAGATAGTATTTTACTTTAGGTGACACCATTTTCGTTGCTAAGATGAGTTTTATCAATACCAAAAACATAAACATACCAGCGTTGGTAGCGTTGCTATGTACATCGATCGTCAGACAACGTTAACATATATTTTTTATAACTGCTTAACGTCTCGTAACAGCGATGGTCTTTAGAGAAGGGAAAGGATGGGGGGGGGGGCTAGGAATGGGAAGGAATTCGGCCATGGCCTTTTGAAGGAAGCATCCCGGCATTTGCCTGGAGTGATTTGGGAAACCATGGAAAATCAAATCTGGATGCCCGGACGGGGATTCGAACCGCCGTACTCCCGAATGCGAGGCCAGAACGCTAACCGTTACACGACCACGCTCGGTGTTAACATGTAGACAGTGACATCCGGACAGAAAAAAATTACTTCTGTTTAAAATGAATTATGGTTGCGTATCAGAACCATTTCGTTGTTTTCCATTTAAAGTAGGCTACAGCAGGAGTGATTCATTTTAAAATGTGTAAAATTACTGCTCAAAAAATGAACAAATAGGCAGACTGTTAAAATGACAGGACGCGGCGCCTATTGTTGTATACAGCCGTTTGCAGGACGTCCTTCAGTGGGTTATATTAATCGTTTATAAACATTTTATTTTGTTTTCCAATTCTTTTTTTTCTGACTCCAGTGGACTAGAAGATGATTATTTGTAAGCACTACATCGTAATATTCCTAAAAAGATATGTAGAATATATTATTTGAAAATAATATTATTTAGCTGCTGTAAATACGTGGGGTACGCGAATGGTCAATATGAAGTCTTTTTCACACAACAGCCCTGCAGGGCCACTCATTTCGCGATGCATTTATTGAATTTGCGTATAAACCATCATTATATACAGAAGATGAATGAATGGAATTGAACGGGAATGCAATGGAGCGAATGCGCCGGTGACAATTGGGTAGTTAACTAAATTTGAAAACTAGGTTAATACTTCACCTTATTATCTATTTTACTCAAAAAACATCTTATTTTGTAAAGAATCGAACATTTACATTATGTATTTTGCATTTGTAAAAGGGAATTTAAATTTAGCTCAAAAACGCTCTAGACTGTCATGGCGTCTTGGATGACGTCATAGCGTCTGATATAAATGTAAACAGTCGTGTACGTATATGGCAGGTGTAGATTTTCTTTAGTTAAACATGAGTTCCTCGTTGTATAAGTACTGTGTAGTGCCGAAGTGTAGAAGCACAACAATAAAAACACCAGATAAGTTACGGTATTTATATATGTTCCAAACAATGAAAATATACGAAACAAGTGGTTAAAACTTGCAAGGAGGGAGGATGCTCACAGTTTACCTGCAGACAGAAGTATCTATTTTTGTGAAGACCATTTTGATGTAAGTGTTTGTGCATAATATATTTCTAAATCCAAAGCAAAAATGATGAATTTTGCAGAACCACTACTTTTCAAGTAATGATAATGTAATAAGGTATGAGTTGAGTTTGTTTTGGTTTTATGTTCTAAAATCTTTCTTTAGTGTTATTTTTCAGAGAATAAACATCATTAAATGGCGCCACAATCTGATGATAGGTTCTTAAGCAGCTTGACGAAACAATTCGAAAATCTTATATATATATAAAAATAGATGTGTTTTTTTCCTATATTTCAGTTTTCAGCCAACACTACCTAGCAGAGATCACTGATGTTTGTGGGTGGAAGTAGCATGGAGTTTCCTGTCATGCACAACGTTGGCCGAATGCCGATAGCTGTGGGGATGTGGGAGATGTAATGATTAAAGTTGGTCAGTGCAGGGCGTTTTCATATTTCGACCAAAAATTCGTATCTTCGTATACTTCTCTTTCCTGCCACAACTACATAACATAGAACTTTGGTGTTTGTGTGTGGTAGTAGAATCGTCTTTCCTGTCGTGCACTATGGTTATTAGATGTCGGTAACTATGGAGGTGTGGAAGATATGGGGGTTGAAAGTGGTCGACCTGTGGCAATTTCATACTTCTGCCAAAACAAAAGTGTCATGGTGTATCACTTTTCAGCGAAAACTATAGATCACAGATAACTGGCGTTTGTGTGTAGTAGTAGCACAGAGTCACCTTTCGATCACAACAGCGGCCGAATTTCAGAAACTGTGGTACTGTGGTAGATATGGTGGTTGTAAGTGGCCGACCAAGGATATTTTCGTATTTCAACTGTTTCCGCATATGTCACTTTTCTGCCACAACTAAATAGCATAGAGCATTGGTGTTTGTGTTTGATAGTAGAATCGTATCTCATGTAGGAAAACTATGGTTGTTAGATGTCGGTAAGCTATGGGGGTGTGGGAGATATGTGGGTTGAAAGTGATCGACCTGTGGCAATTTCATACTTCTGCCAAAGACAAAAGTGTCATGGTGTATCACTTTTCAGCGAAAACTATAGATCACAGATAACTGGCGTTTGTGTGTAGTAGTAGCACAGAGTCACCTTTCGATCACAACAGCGGCCGAATTTCAGATACTGTGGTACTGTGGTAGATATGGTGGTTGTATGTGGCCGACCAAGGATATTTTCGTATTTCGACTGTCTCCGCATATGTCACTTTTCTGTCACAACTACATAGCATAGAGCATTGCTGTTTGTGTTTGGTAGTAGAATCGTATCTCATTTAGTGCACTATGGTTGTTAGATGTCGGTAGATATGGGGGTGTGGGAGAAATGGGGGTTGAAAGTGGTCGACCTGTGGCAGTTTCATACTACTGCCAAAGACAAAAGTGTCATGGTGTATCACTTTTCAGCGAAAACTATAGATCACAGATAACTAGCGTTTGTGTGTAGTAGTAGCACAGAGTCACCTTTCGATCACAACAGCGGCCGAATTTCAGAAACTGTGGTACTGTGGTAGATATGGTGGTTGTAAGTGGCCGACCAAGGATATTTTCGTATTTCGACTGTCTCCGCATATGTCACTTTTCTGTCACAACTACATAGAATAGAGCATTGCTGTTTGTGTTTGGTAGTAGAATCGTATCTCATGTAGTGCACTATGGTTGTTAGATGTCGGTAGATATGGGGGTGTGGGAGAAATGGGGGTTGAAAGTGGTCGACCTGTCGCAATTTCATACTTCTGCCAAAGACAAAAGTGTCATGGTGTATCACTTTTCAGCGAAAACTACAGATCACAGATAACTGGCGTTTGTGTGTAGTAGTACCACAGAGTCACCTTTCGATCACAACAGCGGCCGAATTTCAGAAACTGTGGTTCTGTGGTAGATATGGTGGTTGTAAGTGGCCGACCAAGGATATTTTCATATTTCGACTGTCTCCGCATATGTCACTTTTCTGCCACAACTATATAGCATAGAGCATTGGTGTTTGTGTTTGGTAGTAGAATCTTATCTCTTGTAGTGCACTATGGTTGTTAGATTTCGGTAACTATGGGGGTGTCGGAGATATGGGGGTTGAAAGTGGTCGTCCTGTGGCAATTTCATATTTCTGCCAAAGACAAAAGTTTTATGGTGTATCCCTTTTCAGCGAAAACTATCGATCACAGATCTCTGGCGTTTGTGTATGGTAGTAACACAAAGTCACCTTTCGATCACAACAGCGGCCGAATTTTAGAAACTGTTGTTGTGTGGGATATATGGTGGTTGTAAGTGACCGACCAAGGATATTTTCGTATTTCGACGAATGGCATGTGTCTCCGCAGATTTCTCTTTTCTGCCACGACTACATAGCATAGAGCATTGGTGTTTATGTGTGGTGGTAGAATCGTGTCTGTTGTCGTGCACTATGGTTGTTAGATGTCTGTAGCTATGGGGGATGAAAATGGTCGACCTGCGGCAATTTCATATTTCTTCCAAAGACGCATGTGTCACGGTGTATCACTTTTGAGTGAAAACTATCAATCGCAGATTAGCGGCGTTTTTGTGTGGTAGTAGCACAGAGTCACCCATCGATCACAACGTTGGCCGAAATTCGGTAACTGTGGGAGTGTGTGAGATATGGTGTTTGAAATTGGTCGATCATGAATATTTTCGTATTTCATCCAAAGACTTGTGTGCTGCCGGAACTATATAGCGCAGAAGATTGGTATTTGTGTGTGGTAATAGTATCGAGTCTCCCATCGTGCACTATGGTGGTTAGATGTCTGCAGCTGTCAATATGAATACTTTACAATCACGAACGAAGTTGTGGGTACCAGCTATTATATTATAATTGTGGAAGTAAGTTTCTGTCTTTTTGTTACGTTTTAACGACTAATTGGCTATATCAATATTGATGGAATTTAACAATGAAATAGTGTAGGAAGGACACAGGACATTTTTTCGGTATGAATAACAATTTTAGTCACGACATTTTAAGAACTTATCGAATGATGAAAGACAGACAGATTCGTGTGTTAGTCTGTAATGTTACGTTGGTTGCTCAGTCGCGTAGTCTGTTAGTGTTTGATTTGTTAATAAATTTCGATAAGAAACAAAACTTATTATTTAGTATAGAAGTCAATTTGCTCTGCACTGTACTATTCATTTGTGTCTGTATGAAAGTTTCTTGCACCAATTTGTCTTCCTTTTTGACGTGCCTTACGGACGTAACCTGGCCTAAGGTGCAGGTCTAGAAGACAATGTGCTGCTATTAGATTATAAGATTCATATGCTCATGTTGAATAAAGAAGAAAAAACCAAGCTGAAATAAAGCTGCCATCAATTAACCCCCCCACCCCACACACACTCACACATCCCCGCACCTTCGCTTACTTTTCTGTTTTTAAATATGTTGTAAATTGATTCTCTTCATGAGACAGATTAGACGATAGGATGATATAATGATGGCTTTCCATCATATTATGTCGACTCTGTGTTGTTTGGGACAAATCTTAGGTTACTAACAGTTTTCTATATCCAATTCTGGCAATGAAACTCCAAGTCCACGCGTACGAAGTCGCGGGTAACAGCTAGTAAATAATAATTGTTTTTAATATCTCTCTTGGTTCTGAAAGATGATGTTGTTAGGCTGATATGAAGCTTAGAGCAGACTGGAAACTGGCAGTGCCATAGCTTTAAAATTTATCACACCTGTTTTTGAGGATATATTATCCTAGAAAAGGTTTATATATTTAAAAAAAAAAGAAACATACTTTAAACGTGATGCAGCTGAAAAGTTAAGACACGACACAGAAATAATAATACCGAACAACGTCACCTAAAGCACAAGGAACTATAACTCATTTTTAACGTGCTATATCTCGAAAACGAAGCGAGATATCAAAAAACATTATTCTTTATTTTCGATTTTTTTCGTCGAGTTCTATAAGAATTCGTTTTCATATTGCGACGTCACGGTAATTATAGAACTCCCTAACAGTTGCTTATACTTCGCAAAAGTAACATCAAAACCATATCAATTAACTTAAAAACGTACGTCTAAGCAATAGATTATTGTTTACGAAACTGATTTCAGCTTATAATATATATTTGACACTTACATACATTGAAGTATTTGCATTGCGGAATTCCGACGAGCAGAAGTCTATGTTTGAGGCGAAAAATCTTCCAACGGCTACGGCGTCAATTTTGGGCAAATTACAACTGGTTGCTTTGCTAAATCCTTGTTCCATAATGAATTAGCCTTCTCTTTCGCCAAATAATTAACAATAACTAAATTAGCAACACAGAAGTTGCTACAAACGAAAAATTTACTATGCAAGGTGTTCTATTACATGTAAATGTCAACCACTTCTGTGGCGCTAGGGACGCTATGACGTAATGCTTTCTCATTGGCGTTCGCGGTCACGTGTCACTATGGCTGATTTTGACGATTTTATTTTCTATAAATAATTCTAATCTTTATCTTTTATATTAAATAAGGTTGTTTTTTGTTATCTCCTTAGCATGATTAATCATTAAAAACTACTATACGCCCGATTTATTCTTAGTGGAAACAAGCCAATTGCCCTAGTCATCTACTCCTTTCTTACTCGTTTTTGTTATTGTCTTAAATTCTTTGAGTTCTAAATTCCTTCTCCAATTTAATTTTACAATTTACGAATTTTAATTTTAAATTACTTCAGCGTCTTTGGTAAATTAGTCATCAATTCCTTTGGTAATTTATTTTAATCCCTGACACCCTTATTCACCTTTTTCACTTATGGTTTTACACCTTGTCGACGTCGAGGTCATTAGAGGCGGGATGGGACTGGGGACAAGGAATGGAAAGGAATTCAGCCATGGCCTTTAGCAAGGAAGCATCTCGGCATCCGCCTGGAGTATTCGGGGAAATCCAACTTTGGATGCCCAGACATGAATTCGAACCCGCATCATCCCGAATGCGAGGCCAGAACGTTCACCCACCACGCTCGGTCCCTGATTCAGAAAATAATTATCCCCCCCCCCCCCCAAAGCCTCATCGCAAACATGCGCAGTTGTCACAGAAACTATTGTTCCGCTTCGAGAACTGCTTCAACCTTGACCTTCCAGTCCATACATACACTAACTACTATATAATTCCGTAAGGTCGCCCACTCACCTCGATAAATATTGGCTGGAGAACAGTGTCACGTGTCAGCCTTCGATCACAAAACAGCGACCAGAGATACCATTAGAAGGAATTCGTGGTTATGTCTACAGTTTAATAATCAAGCAACTGCCACCAAATTAATTGGCATAATACATTAATTAAGTTTTCTTTTCTTAGCGTTTCACAGCTAAAATATATTAATTAATATTGCGGCTGAAAAAACGTGGACCTGCTTTTCAGTAACATGTTACTAATTAAAGCTACTTAAAGAAACTTAAAAAAAATTAAATTACTCACAATCTCTGCTGTAACCACGAATGCCAATTGTCATTTAAGCTTAGGATAAATTTTAATTTCATTACAACTTTCACTAATGTTGTTGCTTCACCAAAATTTATGCATTACTGTATATTTGCTTTTTAGGCATTTTGCTGACAATTTTCGTAATTGGTCTTTATTCATGTTTGCTGTATGTGAGTTATAAGGTTATTTTAAGTGGACATCAGACCAAATGTGTCACCGAATCGACTATTCTGGCAACTTATTTCTGCGGAGTTGCTCAACTGTTTCATAATATGGAATGTGTATTAAGTTCTCTGGCCGTCACAGATACTATGACCAATGTTTACATTATGATTGTTTGCCCAGTCTCAATAATAAACAACGAGAGGCTTTCGAAGAAAACAGGATTTTTTTTTTTTAATTTTGCAAAGAGAACTTTAAGGCTCAAATACAAGTTAAGTTCGTATTTAAACAAGTTCGAGTGTATGACCTTTGAAACAGTTACACGATAGCGCGATCTTTCCTGTCTGTGTTTAATACCAACCTCTATTAATGCTTCTGAGTTCTTCAAGGTTATATTTGGCCAGATCAGGTCAACCTGTCATAATCTTTCATCGTAAAAATTGGAACTATTCTAGACCCGTGTCGATACGCAAAAAATTGTCACGGGCTTACACTATCATATCAACCGCTTAGCTATGTAGCACCGAGAGTGGTGGGGTAACGGTTAGCGTTCTGCCCTCGCATTTGGGAGGACGGAGGTTCGAATCCCCGTCTAGGCATCCAGATTTGGGTTTTCCATGGTTTCCCAAATCACTCCAGCAAATGCCGGGATGCTTCCTTTAAAAGGCCATGGCCGAATTCCTTCCCATTCCTTGCCCTCCATCCTTTCCCGTCTCTAAAGACCTCGCTGTTAAGAGACGTTAAACAGTTAACAAAAAAATCTATGTTGCAGATTCCAGAGGTGGGGATTTTGCAGTCAGCTTATTTACTTCCTTTGACAGCTTTATTCATACGATATTACAAAGTTATCTTGGTTTTCCAACTTCTGCGTCTTTGTAACCGACGAATCTAATAGTTTCTTGGCCTTAGTCCTTTGCTCTAACACCTGACGCATTTAAACAACCTTAGTAACTTTACAGTATACCATAGTTATGGGCGTGATGTATTTCTCATTGTTTCTCCGTTAGTCACCGATTCTTAAATTGTTTTTGTTTTTCACAGAGAAAGATTCTCCTTGTGTGAGATGGGGTGAATCGTTTGAACTGGGTAAAATGTGATGGCCAGTAGTGCTATCTCCTATTGGGGTTTCAATGTAGTGTTATATAATAAATAGCATTTGCCTGCTGCTTCGCGTGCGTGAGTAGTCTACTAAAGAGAGAACTGTATAATCTCTATTTCCGGTCACGTGACACAAAATGGCGGCTTCCCTTCCCCTTTCCCCCTCCCTCCTTGATGTCACATTCGGTATGCAGCTGATTCAAAATGGACCAATGGCGTCCGACGTCACTGTCGCGGGTGATTCGAGTGGGCCAATGGCGGCCAAGGTCGTATGATGTTACGCCGCTAGGGTGCAGCACCTTCCAGCGCGAGCCACGAGAAACTTCATCTGCGCATGCGCCGGCCAAAGAGACTCCACTTCTCAACGCGTTTTTCTGTCTCTCTCTAACCCTAGCCTGAGGCGTGTTTGCACAGGTAGCTCAGGTTTCGACACGATCACTTGCTTGAAAATACTTCCTGGTTTCTTAGTGCGAGCCATTAACTGTTTCAGAAATATTTCTGTATCCCCGTCGATGTTTGCGAAGCCCCACGCGTGGCGTCAGCTCTTTGGTACACGTCTACGGGTGCTAGGTGAAAGCGGTGATTGCATGCCCGGGAATCAGGAGTTTCCGACATGCAATGCGGATTACAAAATGACTCCGTAACACTGCGAAACAACTTGGCTGATATGTATTCTCCAAGGAAAAAACATTATCCATCCGCTATTATAAAAGCAGGTCCGTTATTTCTGTCACAGCTGGGTGTCTGGCGGACATTAGCAATCGACAACGAAAGTCTATAGTAGGCTGTCCAACACAGCGTTCATGCGATTGTAATCAGCTATTTCCGAGCCGAATTTTGTACAGAGCGTCGGGTTTGCTATATCCGAGCGAATTTTGTGCGTATTTGTTCAGGTGGCCAGCGATCGACAAGGAATGCGGGGTTGCGCCATATGTCCATTGTACTGCAAAACCGCCCGCTGATTGTCGACAGCACGGTAAATAGAAGTATTTCAGCACATACTTCGGTTCAAGAAGAAGAATAAAAAAAAGGAAACAGAAGAAATTATTACGAGATGAATATAATTATTATACGTCAAGTTTCGTAGTAAAAATCTAAGAATCACTTATGGTAATCTAATCCCTTCCAAAAATTACGTGTTTTCAAAACGAAAATAGAAAATTTTGTTTTCATGCTGGACGAACTGAAAAACTGCTTGAGTTTTTGTATTTAATTAAATAAAAACATTCAGGCAATGTGAAAGCGTAACTTTTACGTTTAAAATGTGATAATGGTATTACCATGAAATATGAACTATGAAACATCCTGGTATAGCTCATATACACATCTTTACCCTGCAATTCACATAGTCGAAATTGGAAGAGGGTGTTTTGCACCAAAACAAACTCTGTACATTCCAATCCTGAATGACCAGATGAAATAAATAATATGTACTAGCTGACCCGGCAATGCTTCACTATTGCTGGACTTGAGTAGGCACATAGATTAAATGAAAAAATATTTACATATAAATTTTAAACTGCTGTTTCATTCATTTTCAGTTGGAAAGGGTGAGAGGGGATGCGCTTTGGAAAACATATGCAGGCAGTATTTTTCTGTTTGTTTCGAAGTATAAGTGTGCAAATTCCCATTGAAATCTGATGAAATATGTGGTTTTGTCTAAATTATGGGGAGGAGGGGTGGGTTTTTTTTTTACAGGAACCTTCTCTGTCATCCCGTCGACAACTCACCAAAGCTTCACCGTAATCGGAAGAACGGTTTGCTAGTTTGTGTAAATTATGGGGTGTTATGGGGAAGAGGGGGTAATTAAGGTAGTGGAAAGAGAGGAGAGGGATTGGGTTTTTGTGAAATTAATGTGTACAGTATTTCTCCCTCTTTTTTAAAGTATAAGTGTACAAATTCATATCTAAATCGGATAAAATATGTGGTTTGCCTAAATTATGAGGTGAAAAAGTAATGGGGTTGGAAAGGGTGAGAGGGGATGGATATTCGGAAACCATACGTAGCCAGTATTTTTCTGTTTGTTTTAAAGTATAAGTGTACAAATTCTTATCTAAATCGGGTAAAAAATGTGGTTTGCCTAAATTATGGGGTGAAAACGTAATGGGGTTGGAAAGGGGGACAGGGGATGAATATTCGGAAACCATACGTAGGCAGTATTTTTCTGTTTGTTTTAAAGTATAAGTGTACAAATTCTTATCTAAAACTGATAAAAAATGTGGTTTTCCCAAATTATGGGGTAAAAACGTAATGGGGGTGGAAAGGGGGAGAGGGGATGAATATTCGGAAACCATACGTAGGCGGTATTTTTCTGTTTGTTTTAAAGTATAAGTGTACAAATTCTTATCTAAATCGGATAAAAAATGTGGTTTGCCTAAATTATGGGGTGAAAACGTAATGGGGTTGGAAAGGGGGAGAGGGGATGGATATTCGGAAACCATACGTAGGCAGTATTTTTCTGTTTGTTTTAAAGTATAAGTGTACAAATTCCTATCTAAATCGGATAAAAAATGTGATTTTGCCTAAATTATGGGGTGTTATGAGGAATAGGGGGGGACTTTATGGAAATTTTTTTTCGCAGGAACCTTCGTAGACGCTCACTCGAAAACTCTCCAAAGTTTCATTGCAATCTGATAAATGGTATAGGAATGCATAGAAGACGAACAAACTCACAAACCCACAAACATTGATTTTTATATATAAGATAAGTGTCAGTACGGTAATCACCCATTCCTATGGATTGCTAACTTTTTTTTACTTTATGTATGTATTTTAATTACCAATCCAAACAGTATTCAGCACCGAGATTGGTGGGTGGATATTCGGGAGGAGATGGGTTCGAATACCCGTCCGGCCATCCTGATTTCGATTTTTCATGGTTTCATGAAATCACTCCAAGCGAATACAGGGATGGAGCCTTCAGAAGTCTATTGCCGATTTCCTCACCGTTCCTTGCCCCACATCTTTCCTCACTTCTAATGACGATAGCTTCTGCAGAAATTAATGAGCATGAAAATAGCTAAATTTTCTCACAAGGGGAATAAGAAAAGCGATCACACGAGAGAGCAACAGTCAGCAATGTTTTAGTCAGGAATTCGGAGTGAACAAACCGCTATGAAATTCCACACTTGTTTGATGAAATCAGCTATAGAGCTACATTTATCACCCCACCCTCTTCTTAATACTTTCAACAAACTGATACGTTCGTGTTCACGATGTAGCCGAGAATTTTTTTACATCGAAGCTGAAAGTACGGAACAGTTCGTCGCCCCAATAACCACAACAACTCTCAGAAGGATATTTTTTCGGTTATAAAGTGACTGAAATTTGTTGCAAACCATACTATCTCTATTTCAGTATCGACATCATGAAAAGGAATGCAGAAGTTTACCTCCATATCTTACGCTAGGAAGCTCAACTGCTTGTACATTGGTAAGCTTCATAACACACAAACCTTCAATGTTTGCGTATATAACCCAAGCCCATCAGTACATCCTCTCAGCACCTTCTCCAATAAATGATTTTGAAAAACACCCTCGTTTAGTAAGTGCTTATCTCACTAATTTCACCCCTGAGGAATGGGTCCGCAGCAGAGTACACCAGTTCTGTGTGATAAAAATCGAGCCACGCTAAGGCAGTGCTCTCCACAAAACAAGGAGACTAGTCACAGAATGCCTGAGACCATCGCCTGTGGCCAAGGTGGAAAATTTACCCAACCCCCTTCTGTTTTCCAATGATTCCCAATCCAACTCCTTTTCTAAATAAGTTACTGACAGCGTTCACAAATAAATCTAGTTGTCCATCTTTGCACGCCCTACAACTCCTGTATTTCATACCCGCATTGGTGTTTTAAACAATACCATCTTCTGTAACCAAAGTCTACCCAAAGTCTGTAACCCAATTCCCTTCTGTTATTCGGTAAGATACAGGCTTCATATTCTTAGTTTCATTTACACCCAGTAGGGTGGATGAACGGTAAATGCTCGGCATTGGGGACCTAGGGTCGATCTACTGTTCGACCATCAAGATTTCGCTTGCTCATGCTTTCACTCATTTCTATATTCCGCCTCATTCCTTGTTCTGTTAACATCAACCTCGTGTCTTCTCTGCAATTCAGTAACATGTGTCTCAGGTATACAACTCTTTACATCAGCCTCTGCATGCTTCGTTCAACTGAACAGCGCACACGATAAATTTACCATACCGCTCTTAGCTAACTGATAGTTTTATGGTCGTCAAACAGACATCATAACCCATATTTTCATATAAGATCCCCACACGTTGACAAGTATCCAAATCGTCACCATAAGTGTAGACAATAGTTCGACTACACTGAAGATAGCGTCAAAACTTGTACTGTCGTAAGTCGTTAGGTCACTCGTATATAAACGTTGGTGTTTGCCTAGTTTACCCACCCAGGTCTCCTCGCCAATGTGTAACTAAAATCAAGTGGCAGCTTGTGGTCATTGTCAACTTTGACTCCATACACATACAGGCTTCATATTCTTAGTTTCTTGTACACCGAGTAGGGTGGATGAGCGGTAAATGCTCGGCATTTGGGGACCTAGGGTCGACCTACGGTTCGATCATCAAGATTTCGCTTGTTCATGCTTTCACTCATTTCGATATTCCGCCTCATTCCTTGTTCTAATGACCTGGTTGTTGACTATTTCACAGCAATGTCGACTCGCTATGAAAGCTAGAGAGCATCGTTTTTTTTTTTCTTTCCCACACCACAAAACTCTCTGTAATTCAGTAACATGTGCCCCAGGTACCCAGCTACCCAGCTATTTACATCAGCCTCGTCTCTCCCACGCTGCAGTTCTCTCTCCTAATCAGTAACATGTGTTCCAGGTAACAAACTCTTCACATTGTTTTATTTATCTCACACTACAGACCTCTCTGCGATTAAGTAACGTGTGTCCTACGTACCAAACTGTTCACATCAGCACCATCACGTGTCTCCCACACCACAAGCCTAACCAGAAGAAACTGAATTTAGCATCCATAGTGACATGAAAGAAGAAACATCGGCATATTATAGTTGTCGTATGTGCTGCGTTCAACAATAACACCAGACATTTTGTACCATAGAGTAATTGTTTACTTATCTATCAGAGATAATATATGTTTGCCACAATAATAATCTAACGCATTTGATGTAAGAGGCAAACTATTACAATGGCAAGTCAACGCTTATTACGTTTCGTTTACATACTCCCTTTATTTTAAAATACTACAGTCCAGAAAACTGAATAACTAAAGTTAAAAAAATTAAAAATAGAATCCTAAGTTATGTTTTTCTTAGAAAGAGTGCATATCTGAAATACAGTGTGATCAGTGGCCCATAATTTTCCGTCAAGAAACGATTTCAATATTTGCTCCGTCCCTCGGTACATATAAGTCATCAACAATTTCCGCAGATTTTGATTCGGACTTAAAAATTTGGAAACACCTTCCAAACAGATGCGGTAGTTTTTGCGTAATACTGTTTCAAACCACTCACACACACTCAGCTTGCTTATAGATTTATAATAGTAAGATTTCTCTGCTACTAGTTAAATGATGATACTATGGGGCTTTTCTGTTGTCGCATTTCACAGTTTGTGTAATATGGTAATATTAAGCGATGTAATGTTCTATTGCATGCAAGTTAAGTGTTCAGTATTACACATTAACTGTATCAGCATGACAGTTCCTTCTGTTTTATGCCTCTTCAATATTTTTTTTTTTTTTTTGTCTTGTATGTAAAACATCATTGATTCATGAGAAAGTTTCTTCATCCTGATTCAATATTCAGCATCCGTTGCAAAAGTTAGTCACATTGCTGCATCAAAACATAAGATTGGTATCCTCCTTGCGCTCATTAAATCAATGGACAGAAAGCTTATAAATAATGTTATGCACATTTCTATAACAAAGACCAAGTACATTCTTTATCATTTGAATGATTATTCGTCTCTACTTCCTTTGAAATGTCAAGATAATAATCGATTGGGTATTCCCGAAATAGAGGTTTATTTTCAAGGAACATGGTCCTATTTTAACAGTTTCTTTCCTGGACGCTTCCATACTTCGAAAGGAGGAACTAATCGAACGATTCAGTGTTCTACGTGATTTTAATGTCAAGGAAATGAAAGTCAGTGAATAGAACAATAAGGTTACATCCTGACAGCTGAATAATTAAATGATGATGATGAAAATGTAACGTAAAATATTCAGTGTATATAGGCAGAAATTGCCAGCACCAAATCAATGTTCTCAAATACGGTGAAGGGGTGCGGGGAGTGATAGACTCAGTCTTCACCAAAAATTAAATTTTTCTGTTTTATGTTAATGATTCCCCTTTGTTTCAGATAAGGAATGGCTGGAGAATCATCAGACAACCCTCTTTTGCTGACACTCAAAAGATTCTACAATGATAATTACCGGTGGAGCACGTTGAAGAGTTTCATACTCTTTGCGATCGGAGTGAAGATAGCCCGGGAATGCATCGGGATATCCATAGAAAAGCATTTACCCTGAACTGCAATGTTACCACAGCATGTAAAATTATATTTTAACAACCTGTCATTGTTAGCCAGTGGGAGCTTTACATATTGCCGTTCGACAAGCTTAAGCTCCGAGGAAGTCGGATACTCATTTGTTCAAATTTTAGAATGATTCCAAATAAAAAAATGAAAATTTGTCACACGTTTCATTCAAAAATCTTAATAAATACTGTTAAACAATGTATCATACTGAAAGTACCCAAGACTATTTTGTTCTTTATATTTATTTTTTAACTGAACTTCATTTTCGATCAAGGATCAATGAAGGATTTTTCAGGGAAATAAATGCAGCCGCAAAATCAAGTGATAACACGTTGAACTCAACAATACATCTACTAGAACGTTTTTTTTTTTAACATACTGGCAGCAATTTGTTGAAAGCAGTAACTTATGGTCAGTGTTGTAACAGAATGACCAAATATGGGTCATTCCGTACATTTATATATATAATATTTTGTATATTTTTATATATAAAAAGAATAAGAAAGGAAGTTTACGGAGAGGATTGTCAGTGTTTTTGGGACCTCCCAGCCAGACGCGCCAGATTGTCGCGACAGGCCGGCGGCTGCCAGGGACAATGGACACCAGCTACTGTACCCTTTCTCACGCATTTGGTCAAGGGTATAATCCCTTGGCACCGGGGAAACTGTACACTGGGGAGAATGATCGTATCCAAACACCAGGTCTCGGGACGGGAAGTTTGGAGGTCACAGCTGACGAATAAGTCCGAGGCTATCCCGAGTTCACACGAATCGAGATAGACAATGTTCGCCTATCGTGACAGCCGGAAGGAGGAGCTTGAAAATGGCAGGACCAATCGAGAGAGACTTTCCTTTGCATTTTGTAATGCCGGTGTATTTTTGCTCTATGTAAACCACGAACGAGAGGAGGGGGCTTTTTCCGGCGGACGCTGGAGAGGACTTGACTCCGAGCCTTCAGACTGGAAGGAGCGGATCTTCCGAAGCTGGAGATCGCTCCGTCTTGGCATCGAACCTGAGGGTCAATAAGCGTGTCTTGTACAGTGAGGTCGCTGTGCACGCATCCAGTACGCTTGCTGACGGACGTGGTGCATTGTCCGCTATAGCCAAGGGGCTATAGTAATTCCGCCGTCGCGGGAAATACATCACCGTCACGGTAATAATTCTACAGTGCAGTGTGGTATTTTTATTCGGTCATTGAGTACAGCCCTGTAACGACCACTGAATGATTAGGAGTTCTCGCACCCCCAAATATTGAGCTAGCTGGGGCAGACTTTCTTAAAGCCACACTTGGTGGATAATTTAAATTATCCTGGCGCCCGGCATTTGAGATCGGATACAGTTAATGTCAATACTGTATTTGATTTATGGTTCCCGATAATTGTGAAGGGAACTTTCATTTAAAAAAATCAAGTGTGAAGCTTTCTTGTTTGCCAATTAATATTGGGGGTTTGTTTCAAGATTAATTTTAAAAGTGGTTGTGTTTTTAATGCTTTGTTTATTTGTTAATATGTTGGTAATTGTAAGAAGAGGCTTTGTACAGATCTTTTTATCATATTTCAATGTGTCAATGTTAACGATAAATAAGCCTCGCCTGTACGCCATTATGAGTAACCAATAAATTAGCAGCCTAGGGTTTCTTTGAATTATAAAAAGAAGTAAAAGGTTTTCACCCTTACCTCCCTCGGGCACATACCGCTACAGTGTTAATTTCAAATTTCCAAGGTTGTCCCCAAATAAGATTTCAACATAAATTATTGTCAATTACTGTCGGCTATACACCTCATTTGGTGATCGGGAATTTTCTGACACGTTGGTGGAATCTCTTCTAGTTAGTGGCGGGAAAAAGTTTTCTAACTGATGATGTTTAGGTTGCAGAAATTGGATGTGTCAGCTGAATTTCAGGTACAGTTGTAATAAAATGTATAAGTGATTCAGCACAAGTTCTTGATGGTTCAGGAAAGAAAATGCATACTACTGCTGCTACAATGGCAGGGTATCACGATTTAAGTGAGTTTGAACGTGGTGTTATAGTCAGCACATGAGAGATGGGACACAGCATCTCCGAGGTAGCGATGAGGTGAGGATTTTCCCGTACGACCATTTCACTAGCGCACCTTGAATATCGGGAATCCGGTAAGACATCAAATCTCCAACATCGCTGCGGCCGGAAAAAGGTCCTACAAGAACGGGACCAACGAAGACAGAAGAAAATCGTTCAACGTGACAGAACCCTGCCGCAAATTGCTGCGGATTTCTATGCTGGGCCATCAAAAAGTGTCAGCGTGCGAATCATTCAACGAAACATCATCGATATGGGCTTTCGGAGCCGAAGGCCCACTCGTGTACCTTTGGTCAGTGCGCGACACAAAACTTTATGCCTCGCCTGGGCCCGCCAACACTGACATTGGACTGTTGATGATTGTAAACATTTTGTCTCGCCTGACGAGTATCGTTTCAAATTGTATCGAGTGGATGGACGTTTACGGGTATGGAGACAACCTCATGAATTCATGGACCCTGCATGTCAGCAGGGGACTGTACAAGCTGGTGGAGGCTCTGTAATGGTTTGGGGCGTGTGCAGTTGGAGTGACGGGGGTCCCCTAATACGTCTAGATACGACTCTGACAGGTGACACGTACGTACGCATCCTGGCTGTTCACCTGCAACCATTCATGTCCATTGTGCATTCCAATGGACTTGGGCAATTCCAGCAGGACAATGCGACACCACACACATCTAAAACTGCTACAGAGTGGTTCCAGGAACACTCTTCTGAGCCTAAACACCTCCGCAGGCCACCTAACTCCCCAGACACAAACATTATTGAGCATATATGGGATGCCAGATCTCCATCTCCTCGTACTCTTACGGATTTATGGACAGCCCTACAGGATGCATAGTGTCAATGCCCTCCAACACTACTTCAGACATTAGTCGATTCCATGCCACGTCGTGTTGCGGCACTTCTGCGTGATTGGGGAGGTCCTACACGATATTAGGCAGGTGTACCAGTTTCTTTGGCTCTCTTCAGTTTATAACTAGACATCAGTCTTCACCGTCTTTTATATTTTCTTTATGAAACGCTAACATTACACTTTTTCTCTGCATTCGTGACTGATTTTCTTCGAGTGGAAGTAAGTATAGTATGTTACCACATACCAACACGCTAACAACAGCTCACCTTCCACATTCGTGTGGTATGCAATCTTACAAGATAACCCTCGTATTTGTTTTAATGTGTCTTGTATGAGCACAGCGTAGCCAATACACCGTTAAACGTCAGTAGTATCTAAAAACTTCTACAGGAAAGAATTAAGAGCACTAATCAACCGTAGATCAATTTTTTTTAAAAGACACTAAAACCCGAAATTATTACAGTTTTTTCTTAAATAGTTTGTTGTTATATGTACTAGCGTTACACGCGTCTCTCCATGGTGCCAATAATTAAGAACAATAATGACTTAGAATTAAATACTTAATATAAATATGTTGATAATGCGAACAAAAAAATTTCAGAATGTAATTTAAATTATAGGGAAAACAAACATATTGTATAGGGAACTTTAGGAGTCCACAGATGGCAGCAATTCCTAGTTAACAGAAGTGGGTGATTACCATCAATCGCAACCTTTGGATAGGTAACTTAATGGAACCAGGATCAGTTCTCTGTGAGATATTAATTGGAACCAGTAGGGAGAAGTAGATAAACATCATCTCTGCAAATTATTTACCTTAGCCCTTAAGGCAGAGAGGATAACACAATTCGGTTAGGTTATCTGTGACTTGCATTAAACATAGGAACTACTATGTGGTATGTCTTTGATCCACAGGACAAGAGTCAAATAAATATACAAAAAATTAAAAACATTCACCCATCAGGCTCAGTATCCAGAGTTACAATTGAGACGTTTTTTGCGCTGATATTAATGAAAAATAAATTGAATCCGTTTTATCTATCAGATGCAACAAAATTTATACGAGCTTTGCAATTCACTGCACAGTAACAGATACACAACTAAACAGTTATCTTTGAAGAGCGAAACAAGGGTTTCTCAGGTGTCGCAACTTTCATGGGGCAACGATTTTCATGACCTACACGAGCTAATACAGGCAAGTGACACAAATAATGCCAAGCCATTCAGGCAATATATTCGGAAATCCTCTCTGTAATCTACACTAATTTATAAATGCGGAAGTAACACTTTCTTTCTCTCTCTGATTGTTTGTTATGTTTTCACAACCAAATGAAAAAAAAACCGATGTTTCGGATTCCACATTAAACTGACGGTAGGAATGCGTCATGTAGGCAGCCGAACAATCCTACGGGATCACCAGGCCAGCAATGCCATACTCTTTTAATGTTCATGCTATATCTGTCACTGAGACTTTGTTTCTCTCGCAGTCAGTTTGTGTATGATCTACACTAATAATTTTATTCTTGCGAAAGTAATTCTGTCTCTCTGTACGTTGCAATTTGACAACTAAATGGCAGTATCAATTTTTATTAAATTCGGCAAGGAAATACTTTGTATCTTTAGGAAGGACACAGGAAAGTTTTTCGGGACAAGTAACATTTTTTGTAACGATCAGAATCGTGAAAGAGAAACAGATAGCGTGTGTAAGATGTGTAACATGTTGCAAATTGATTCTCCTCATAAGACAGGTTTGGTGGTAGAATGCCATTATTTTTATTTTTTACCTAACTTACAGCTTTCTGTATCAATTTCTACCAGTAAAATTCTAAGTCCGCGCGTACGAAATCGTGGGTAACAGTTATTAAGTAATTAAATTACGTCTTTATTTTATTACATTCCCAACAGTCTCTATTCTCGTCTTCAGGAGCATTACTTACTTCAGTGGGTGACAAGAGACTTCAGGAGTTGTTCGAAATAATATATACACTTCATGTCTCTAAAAGGATAAGCTTCTTTTAGATTCGACGCGAGTCTTGCAGTCACTGCCCCAATACAATAGACCATTACGCCTTCCTGCCTTCTGTCTGAATCATCATCGATGATCGTTTGTATCGATATATGTTCTCGAAGTGTAAGGTAATTCCACGTAAAACGATATTCATACCTCTTCTATAACTTTTGAAAAATGAGTTAAATCTAGTATAAGCTTCGATACAAACTCGCAAAAATAAATTAACAATGAGAAGGAGACAAGAATATTTTACTTCTTATTTAATGTTTTTACGACTCAGCTATATCGGTTTCATCAGACGGGAGAGAATAAGCCATGGCCTTTTGAAGGAACTTATTTTACTAAGTCAATGCGTAATTATCTTACGAGCCAAAACACTTAAACAACCCACTCGAAACCAGCTAATACGTTCATAACTATTGATGAATTTTTTCTGGTGATAAATATAAATCTTTTTGGGGAAAATGGGCAGTATCCAGTATGAGAATTAATAATTTTGAAAGTATTTATGTCAATACTCCCTTTTAAAGTTGTCATCGTCTGGATGAAACAATCATTTTTTTTTTACTTATGGCTTTACGCTTCGTCAACGTCGATGTCATTATAGGTGTGATGGGATTGGGAACAAGGAAAATGAAGTAATTCGGCCATGAAAGAAAGCGTCCAGGTATTCGCCTGGAATGATTTGGGAAACCATGGAAAACCCAAATCTGGATGCCAGGACGGTGATTCGAACCTGCGTCCTCCCGAACGCAAGGCCAGAGTGTTACCACTCACTCAGCAAGCTTGGTATGAAACAAACTTTGTTTTACAAGAGAAGTTCTGTCAAAGCTGCATGTTGGAGTAAATAAGCTGAAAGTTGGCGGAGCAGCAACACTGAACAGTATAATCTTGTGTGAACAGAATTGCATTAACCTCTCGAGTGTGTAAAGGACTTTACATTTCCCCGTGGCATAGATTTTAGGTGAGCGTTTGGAAATTTAAAGATAACCATGTGAAACGGAATATTGTGTTAGTTGGAAATCGGAGCCAAAGGTAAAACTGTAAAAGAAATTGATTTCAACACTTAGCAGACCAGGTAAAAATACTGGACGCCTAAAACAAATCAGCCAAAATACTGGGATAGTAAAAAAAATATTGGAATCGACGAATCAGACAACAATGCGCAAAAATACTAAAAAGACGAAAGCGGTACCGATGTTTAGTAAACGACGCAAATGGAATACAAATGCCAAATAAAAATAATTGAAGTAAAAGCTTTAAGAACTGAAGAAAGAAAGATTGTAAATGGAGCTAATGGGTTTAGTGAGAAGCTCAAATAACAGTTTGAATGTATCAAAAACATGTTGACATCGAGATTTGTTATAAGCTGAGAAAGTTCTCTAGAGAGGTGAAATTAACGCATAGAGTATTTGAGGTTACATACAAATTAAACTACAGTGTTACTGTTACAGACAAATTAATAAAATCAAACTTGTAGCAGTGTTTATTCAAGTCTGGTGGTAGTCACTGGATGTGAACGATAAATAACCTTTACATTTAATCTCTTCTTTATTGAAAAAAAATGTATTAGTTTCCTAGGGATTATGTGCTGGATTTTGTAAAGTCAAATCTTACAGATACAGAATACGTTAGCACAATAGCCAATGAAGGAAACCTCTCTTCAGAAGTATCAACATAGGTTTAATGAAGCATAACATATTGTTCCAAGAATAAAGAATTAAGAAATGAATTAATTAGTTATAATACTGATTTGTAACCTCACGGGCAACAAATTTCTCAAATGGAATAACACTAACAGCAAATTTCTTTGAACAAATTTGTAATGAAGGCAGTTTAAATATTCTCTCTTATACTTCGGTTGAATTCGAAAATGAACAAATATTTGTTGCGTCTGTAAATGTTCGGAATATGCAGAATGTATATGGATTGCCCGGTGTTTCCCTAGGTTTGCTTAAGAAAGCTTACCCATAGGATGCCCCTAGTAAATCATGAAACTGCTTTTGTGTTCTACTTGGACATTAGCTAAGGACAACAAATCTTTTGGACCACCATGCACTCTCCTCCAACGTGTTACAGTGATTTTCCCGCAGTGTATTTGTCCTGGAGGAAATCCTGATTAATTACCGTGCCATGCGCAGCATACTTGAAATAAAAAGAAAAGCATATGTTTAGCCTTTTCCAGCCACTTCTTTGTAGATTCCAGCAACACATCTTAAATGTCTGGCAGGTGATAATATTAAGTTCAGGAAATATTAAAGGTTTTTTCATTTACAGCTCCTTCTACCCCAAAGAAAAATTTCTGTTTGAAAAGTATCTACAAAATAATTGTAAGTATTTTGTATAAATGTTGTTGTAATTATTCTGTGACATTGCATTATCTGGTGAATACATCTGCTATTATGCAATGATTTTGCTCTCCATTCTATATCACACAGAATGAGTCTCATATACTGGGCTCAATGGAACATGAATATATTGTTGTATAGCATTTATCCTAGACCACCACATATGACTGCAATAGGCCATGTCTACGACACTAACGAAACATCAATTCATGCACAAGTCTTTCAATGGCAACACTTTCGCAATTATGGAAGGCTGTAGGGGAAGCATGGCTGAATATTTCTTCAGGGGATTTCTGACGACATGTTACCACGTTTAATAATTGCGCTTCGCCGGAGAAAAGGGAGTCCACACGATACTGGGAGGTATCCCATGGCTTTTGGCACTCCAGTGTATTCTTGCGTTCCTTTTCCAGTAAATGACATCTGCTGTTTGCTATATTAAAAGACACGTAACCAGCTTAACAGATAGTATAACTCAAATGAAAAGAGCGGAAAGAAATGCAGCTCGATCTGCAATGCAATATTTTTTTTACGTTTTTTATGCCTCAAACCAACTGCCCGTTCATCTTGCCACCAGCCCATGAAAGCATTCAATTAAAGCATACACGTTATTGTGATCTTTCTGTTAGTCTTCAGTGTGGTATGATCTGGTTCAACGAAATAAAAGTACGCTTGAAAAGTGTGAATATTTAGAAATTGTAAGAATTGAGTAGTTAACAGGAAATTAATTGAGGAATTCATATTTGCTGTGACAAGTGTATGGGAGAGAATATTTTGAGCAACAGGAGAAATAAATATTTTATTTGGAATTTAATGGGCGCCGTAGAGTGACAGGCAAAAAATGCCGGGAACGGAGACTTAGGTTTCAGTGACATCCATTCCGCCCCGTTTGTTTTGCGCTAGTAGCAGCTTTCACTAAGCCAATCTTGCCGAAATAAATTCTTACTTTTAGGGACGGCTAGGGCGAATAACCTCCTTTGAAATCCTCTATACGATAGGTGGGTTGAAACGACTAGTCTACAGTAAAAAGCTGGCAAAACCGGCCGTCAAGATAGCGTTATTTTCAAAGGTATTTCAGACACACAAAAGATAAAGGAGCTCACAAGAGCTGGACCATCGTTCTTGCTGTATGTTTCGGGAAATATCGTGAAGCACCTTGCCGCAATCGGCATTCAGTATAATTTATCAATTACTAGCTGGTACCCACGGCTTCCTTCGTGTTTGTCAGGAATTTTGAAGGATTTTTTATGTTTTTAAACGGAACCTTTAATCCTTCCACGATAAAAAGCAGTTTATTTTACTCCGTGCCAAATCAGCAACCCGCCACAGAGTCGTGTCAAAGTCGGTTCATACACTATAGGCCTATATGTTGCATATTGTAATAACACATTACAGCCGTGTGATGTTGCAGTAACGTAAGTTTGCGAACGGATTTGTGAGGTTGCAGCTATGTGCCAGACAGGTAGCTGTCGGCCAAGGAATGTGGCTACCCCTCGCTTTTGCCCTAATCCACTGGATCGCTAAGCGGAGGGGTGGCGGGACTCGCTTGGAGGTGATAGAGGTGTGCACCTTGTGGCTGTACGCAAGGATATTATTCGCGAGTGTGAGTTCGCACTTCCGTCTGTGACCCGGTGGAAGAACTCGCCAGTCCAAATCTCCAAGGAGCAGGTTCGCCGCCAGACCGCGTCGACCATTTCACGTCCAAGTTACTTGGTGCGGCTACTCCGGACAGCGTCGACCGGGCGTCGAACACAACGCCAACCTCGAGCGGAGCTGACTGACTTCGCGTAGTCCCGCAGCAAGAAGCGTCACCACGGATCGCCTACAGCTGCCGTCGCAGAAGCGAATTTTACGGTATTGTGAGACTAACGAACGTGTGTGTTGAGTACGTTCACCACTGGCGTCCACTAGCCCAGCAAACGACCCTGATCAACAATAATGTATAACTGTCAATTCATGCTATCCAAATCACATCTCTGAATCACGTCAAATTAATTAATGCAATCCATATGCGTGATCTAATAAATAGTAATTTTAAATGATGCTTTGATTATCAATTCACATCCCCCATACTAAATATTAATAGATGAATTTATCATGAATAAAATTAATTCTATTTTTGATGTCGCAATTAGCGTGACACTTCAATATAAATTATTTTTATTTGTTAATAGCTGAAAAATGCGTTGTAATCTAGAACATCCTACTTCATTCAAGAAGATTTTAGTTCATTCAAGAACATTCTATTGTATTCTAGAATATTCCAAAGATTATTTAAAACATTTCGGTCGAAATATGAAAATGCCCTAGGTCTACCATTGTTGTCAACCATCATACCTCCCACACCTCCCCAGCTACCTACATGCAACCATCATAGTACCCACCAGTTCCACTCGAGCAGCCGAGGAAACAACTTCCTCTACCTCTAGCGACAGTGTAACATACAGCGCTATCCACGTACCGTCGAGTGCGCCGGTGTATAACACAGCGTGATACCTAAAGTGAAGTGATTATAGTGATCAGTGTAAGAAGAAGCAACGCAAGAAGAAGAAGTACAAATGGATTTAGTCCCGGACACGGGGCAATCCATCCAGCAAGCTCTAACCACCTGCTACAACCAAGATGAATACCTGATGCCCTTAGCCACAACACCAGATACGACACAAGAGCTACAGCTGCGAGCCCCCCTCCCAGATGGGAACGAGAGGATGGAATATACAACAGCAGTCGCAAACGACTCACCTGACAGCAGAACCTTCGGAAGCATCACATCGTACCAGGTACAGCCGCAGCACTAACGCCACAACATACAGTAGAAGTTCCGTTTAATATCCCAGATAACAGTGGCAACCTAGTAAACGACTTTGTACCGAAATGACAAGCAATGTTCGGGCAAAAGAAACTGCACTAAATCAAAATTGTACCCTCGAAAGCAGACAGCCTAACCAACCTAATAATAGGCCGCCACAAACAGAAACCCAGAAACAGCCAAGCATAAACAATAGATACAACGGAGCAGATGTAGGTCCGTTTTATGTGTTTATTGAAAGTATGGACAAAAATGTCGGCATGCTGCATCAAATGGCCATCCGAAAAATTCTTTTCCAACATAATCCTCAGATTAAAGATAACATAATAAATATTAGCATACTTGGACGTAATAGAATCCGAATAGAAACGAAAACCGCCGCAGCAGCTAACACATTAGTGCAATTACCAGTACTGACAACCAAGAACCTCGAGGCGTATATCCCTAATTTTCTTATCGGAATTATTAGAAACGTAGACATCACACTCAACGAAAGGGAAATTATGGAAGAAATAGAGTCTGACTACCCAGTAGTAGCAGTCAAGCGCTTCACCAGGAAACCCAACAACCAGGAAGATGGCGAACGTCGCCCCATTCCCGTCTGTCAACTTTCCTTTAGAGCTCAATACGTGTACATTCTAGGAACGAGCTGTCCAGTGGAGCCTTATATATCTCAAACAATTATATGTAAAAAAATGTTGGCAATTCGGACACCGCTTTCAGAACTGCCGCAGCTCCGTAAGATGTAACAGATGCGGAGGGCCCCACTCTAAAGAACTGTGTAATGAAAATTTGGCACCTAGATGCGTTAATTGTCAAGGACCACACTTCGCTTCGGACAAACAATGTCCAGCGTTCCAACACCAAAAAACAAGTAAAATACAACGAAGCCTACAACACCTTGGGAACGCAGACAACCATCGCCCCAACAATCCATAGCTACGAGCAAAAAGTTAATATCCAACTGAGGTGGTAGTTAGGTTGGCAAGCATGTGGGCGCATGGTTACAATTGTCTCAGTCTTGTTTATTACAATAAATACCAAATACAATACAACTTTACACAACAATATCAACAACTTCAAACATAAGATTTCCACACTGTATCATGTAATAAGCTTGATTACCAATCGGTTACTTAAAATTCCCCCAAGATATACTTATATTAAATAACCACAATACTAGTTGGCCTTAATGATCCATGATGGCCCAAGAGTCCAAGGATTTACACACTTAAATTTACTTATGTCTAAACAACAATTTAATAATGGTAGAATATCCGGTGCTATAAGTTCCTAAACAGGATTTCCAAAGATCGAGCTTCTCAAGGCACTTATATCAGTTGAGCTCAACCAATATTGGTCTGTTTTAATGTTTCAGCACCCCTCAAGGGTACATACAAACATACATACACTGTTTCCCTCATGTGAAAGAACAGCCATTAGTGACATAGATTGTCCCACGCAAGCACGAACACCAAACAGAAAATCTCAATTGCACCGAGGAAGCAGAAAATACAACGAAGTTGAATTGTCTGAATACCACGAACATTCTAACATTCTATCCACTCGTGGAACATGAAGGCACAGGTTGCTCCAGAAGGTGCCAAAGCGCACACTTTACGAGGACACCCCAAACTGCCATATAGGCTGGGCATGTGAGGCGACGACACAGTTTACGGCCACTCAGAACTGCTTGTCAGACCAGGCACCGTCAATAACCCCTCGACGGCCAAGTATCACGTTGCTCCGCCTAACTGCTGCCCGTGCATGGAGCACGTCGCCTTCTTCAACTGCCGCTTCCGACACCGCCACTTCCTCCTCAGACTGTTCACTTCTCTAGCCGAGACTCACCGCAGAGACTGACCTCGTTTCCTGAGCCGGGTCGCCCCTTAAATCCTCTCTACAGACCGATAGAGGGCACTCACATTCACAGCGCTCTCTATCGGCCGGCGAAAGATGACAATCGCACACAGATGGCCGGAACCTGGCCGCCGCGCGCCCTAGCGGAGAAGTTAGCGATATGAAACCGCCGCCTAGCGACAGAGAGCCGCGCACGGCTCAACCTTCCCCGCCAAAGCTAGACCCCGGGAGATCAAGAGATTACGGCCTAACCTTACACTTAACCTGCGACAGGTGTACCCTCATCAGTCTTCTGGATTTGAAATCTTGAACTAGAAGGTTAACGGGCGATAATATTCTTCGTATAACGCAAGGGCCTATGAATCTGTAGGCCAGTTTACCAGATTGCCCGCCTTCAACGCCACCTTGAGGATTTAGGTTACGAACGAAAATCTCGTCCCCGACCTTGTAGTTAAAGGGAACCCGACCGGTGTTATACCTTTTACGCAGACGCTCGTGGGCCAACTTAATATTCTTACGAGCTCTACCTCAATTATCTTTGAACAGTTCTGTGAATTAATCCTATCAGGCAAGAGTTTCCCTAATGTCCCACAAATTGGACAGCGGGGAATTCAACGGGAAAG